>PEIA01004528.1:0-11409 GCA_003613005.1 Prototheca ciferrii
AGACGTCAAACTTTGGGGGGGGGGGGGGGGAAGCAGCATTGCCTCCAACCGAAGGTAGTCGCGACTCAAAAAATGCGTTCGGTTGAAATGTGATTTGGGTTTTTCTCTCGGGTGTGGTTCGGGTCTCCCGTCGGCGCCTGGGGCGCCTCGCCCTGGCTCGCGTCTCGCGCGGCCGGCGCCGGCGCTCCCGCGCGGCCGGTCCGATGGAGAGGACGGTATGGTTGGCCCCGTTACGCGCAATCCGAGCTCGAGGTTGTTCGGACGGCGGTCTTGAGGATCTGATGCGGTGGAGGCGTCACGCCGAGAGCCGCTTGGTTCTGGAATTGCGAGGACGCGGCGAGGGCTCGAGCGCCGGGCGATGGCGTCCGGGAAGACGGGCGCCGCCCGGGCCTCGGTCGCGGCCAGAGGGGCGGGGCCAAAGGGGGGGAGGAGACTCTTCCGGGGGTCGCCCGAGTGCGCGCGCGCGCGCCCCTCGGTGGCGTTTGGGATCTTCCCATCTCTCGGCGGAAGCGCCTGCGGGCAATTTGCAGCGGGGATGCGCACGGGCGATGCGTCGTTTGGAGGCGTGAAAATCGAGCGAGCGAAGGAGGGAAAGGGAGGGAGCGGGGGGAGGAACAGCGGGCGAAGGGAGAATTCCGCCGCGACAGGGAGGAGGCAGGCGAGGGCCGGGGGGGGAGAGGGGGGGCGGATGGGGGGCATGACGCCGCCGGAAAGTCGGCAGGCGGGACGGCAGGCGGGCCGTACAGCGAACGGGGGCAGCCGGCCGGAGGGGAGGGCGGGGGGAAAGGGGACACCGGCACACACACGCATGCACGCGCGGGGTCACAAGGATGCACTCTACAAAAAAGGCCGTTGAACGGGGGAGGAAGAAGGGGCCGGGACGGTGGGCAAAGGGGAGGAAAGGAAATGGAAAAAGAGGGAGAGAGGGGGAAAAGAAAAGCTCGTCGGAGCGCTCTGGGAGTGGGAGGGCAAGAGAGGGGGGGAAGAGAAAGAGGGAGGTGGCGGATGCGTTGTGCGTGATTGCCGGCGGTTGGTGTGCTTTGCGAGAGTTTCTTTCCTTCCCTCGGCGTGTCCTTTGGCGTATGCGTATGCGATTACCGTTTGCGCGCGTCGGTGTAGGCTCCCTGTTCCTTTGCGAGGGCTCCGACAGAGGACCAGGTGCCCCTGGGCTTGCCTCCGCCGGCGCCTCCCGCGGCGCCCTTTTTGGACGAGTCTTGGCCCGTCACAAAGTCCCGAAGCGATACCTTGGAGGACGAAGTCGAGAGACTCTCGCCCTTGGCCTTGCCCCGGCCCTTGCTGCCTCCCTTGCCCACCTCCAGAGAGCCCTCGTCGCGCGACAGAGGCACCAGCCCCGCTGGGAGCGGCTCGGCCTCCCGCGGCGCGGGAGCGGCGCGCGACGCCGCGGGTCGGCGCGCCGCGGCCGGCGCGGGAAGATCCGGAAACGCTTCCGAAAGGGACGGAAACGAAGACGACGACGAGGTACGGCGCGCGAGGCCCGCGGAGGAGGAGGAGGAGGGGGAGGGAGTGATGGTGGGCGTTTTCTTCTGGGGGCGCGCGATCGCGGTGGCCGGGGCCGGGGCCCGGGCCCCGGTGCCGGTGCCGGCCCAGGAGGCGCCGGCCTTGGCGGGGTCCGTCTTGGCGGGGCCTCCGCGTGCCGCTGCCGCTCCGCCGAGGGTCGCGAGCACCTCTGGCGGGACGTAGCCGTCGGCCGTGGCGGTTGGGGCGTCGCGCGCGGCGTTCGGCGCGTCCAGAAGCGACGGGAAGGCGCGCGAGGGGAGGGCGGCGGTGGCGGCAGAGCCGGCCGAGGAGCTCCGAGGGGCCGTCGGCCCTCCCTGGACGCGACCGGCCCATCCCGCCCCTCCGAAGGCTGGCGTCGGCACGCGCTGCGACACGAGCGCCGAGAGAGGCATGGCGGCTCCGCGGCGGCCTGCGGGCCGCGTCGCGTGCTCGGACCGCGCCGCCGCCTGCGCCGCGTACGCCGCGTCGATCCTCGCGGGGGAGGCCGAGGCGAGGGAAGCCGAGGCGAGGGAAGCCGAGGCGGAGGTCGAGGCTGCGTCGTCGAGGTCGTCGTTGACGTCGTTGTCGTCGAATTCGCCGTCGCCGTCGTCGTCGTCGTCGTCGTCGTCGTCGGGGTGCTGTCGTGCCTTTCCGGTTCGTTTTCCCTTGGCTCCCTTGGCGGCCTCTCTGGCCGCGAGCTCCTCGCGGGCTCGGGCGGCGTCTCTGGCCGCTCGCGCGTCTTCGCGGGCTTTTTTCGCGAGCGCGTCGAGCAGTCCGTCTCGCCTTCCCGGGATGGGGCACGTGGCTGCCACGTCGGGCAGCGCGTCCGCCACGTCGGCGGCGTCGGCGATCTCGACCAGCTCGGCGTCCGGGAGCTCCCCCGCCGCCCAGGCCGCGCACGAGCCTCGAAAGGAGGCGAACGCCTCGGGGGACAGCCGAGAGCGCAGACGCGCCGCCAGGGCGCGCGCGGCGGCCTTGGCGGCCTCCGAGGACGCCGGGATGGGGGCGGGACCCGGGCCTTCGGGGGCAGAGGTCGCGTCGGCCGAGGGGGCGGCGGCCTCGGGGGACTCGTCGAGCTCGTCCGGGGGCCCGGGGGCCCGAGCGCTCCGGTCGTCCCCGTTCCCCGCCCTCGAGGGCGGCCTCGAGTCGCGCTTTCCTCCCGCGGCCTTGGCGGTCCTGCCTGCCGAGACGGCGATGCGGTCGTCCTCCTCGGAGCGGCGGTCCAGCCGCGCGAGCCCGGCGCCCAAAGAAGGGCCTGGCTCCAAAGGTCCCGAGGCGGTGGCGGCGTCCGACGGCGTCTTCCCCCCGTCGGGGAGGACGCCGGCGCGGGCGCGCTCCTTGGCGCCGACGTTCAGGATGCGGTTCCCGCCGCGGGGGGCCACGAACCGGCCCGCAGAGGACGACGCGGGGGAGGCCAGCGAGGGGAAGCCGGCCGAGGGACGCGCGCCGACCGCCGGGCCCACCGCAGACCCAGAGGCGCCAGAGGCGCCAGAGGCGCCAGAGGCGCCAGAGGCGCCAGAGGCGCCAGAGGCCGACCGCCGGGCCGCGGATCCGCTCGCGCCGGCGCCGGCGCCGGCCTTGAAGAGCTCCGCCATCTCGCGCTCGGAGGCCTTGTTCTTGCGCGTGGCGGCGCGCGTGACGCGCGGGAGCGAGGGGAACGAGCCCAGCGAGAGGCCGCCAGCGCGGCCCCCGGAGCTGCCGGACCAGGCGCCCACCATGGGCCGCAGAGGCACGGCGCCGGCGCGGCCGCCCGCAGCCGCAGCCGCGGCCGCGGCCGCGGGCTCGGCCGCGGCCGCGGCCGAGCCCGCGCCGCCCGCGGCGCCCGCGGCGCCGCTGGCTCCCGCGCCGTCGCTCATGCCTGGGAAGAGCGAGGGTTCATGCAGCGCGAGCTCGCCGGTGCGGCGCACGAGCGCCTGCGAGAGGCCGGGTCCCGAGGCGGTCTCAGCCGCGCGCGCCGCGGCCAGACGCGCGGTGGCCGCGGCCGCGGCGCGCGCGGCCGCCTCGGCGGCCGGGCCGCGCCCCGCCGAGGCCCCAGAGCCTCCGCCCATGGTCACGCCGCTGCGCATGGGATACTGGGACAGAGCGGCCGCCGCGGCCGCTCCGCCGGCGCCCGCGCGGTCGCGCCCTCCGCGGTCGCGCCCTCCGCGGTCGCGCCCTCCGCGGTCGCGTCCTGCTCCTCCGGATCCTCCGCCGGCGCCTGCGCCTCCGCCTCCCCCTCCGAACGAGTACTCGAGTTCGACGGCGACGGGTTGTCTGCGCTCGGCTTTGGAGAGCGAGTCGGCGTGCTCGCGGATGATGTGGTGCCTGAGCTCGGCTTGGGTCGCGAAGACCACAAACTTGCGTTCGAGGCACTCGGGGTGCGTGCACGCATAGTGCTTGTCCGAAAAGTGCCTTTCGAGCGCCCTGTAGTTTTCAAAGTACTCGTGCGTGTGCGGGTCTGCGCGTCTGCACAGAAAGCACTGCTCGTGCGTCGCGGTCATGTGCGCGAAAAGCTCAGAGTCGCCGTAGAATCGCACGTGGCAGAACCGACATTCGGGGTGCCCCGAGAAGCCCGCGTCGCGCAGCGGCCCGGGCGCGTCGCCCGTGCGCACGTGCCGGTCCAGGTCGCGCTTCGTGTACGCCTCCTGCTCGGACACGAACACCTTGCGGCCCTCCAGGCAGATCGAACACAGGTGCAGCCCGCGACGACGCGCCAGCGCCGTCCGAAGCGCGCGCAGCGTCGGAAACGTCGGGGGAGGCCGAAGAGGAGCAGCAACAGAAGAAGCAGCGGCGGCGGCGGCGGCAGCAGCGGCAGCGCCGCCAGCGGGGGGAACCTCGCCGCCCTCGGCCGCAGCCGCAGCCGCGACGCCACGGGCACCCTCCTCGCCACCCTCGGCCGCAGCCGCAGCCGCGACGCCACGGGCACCCTCCTCGCCACCCTCCTCCTCCTCGGCGCCGTCCTTGCCCTCACCTCCGTCGCCGCGCCTGCGACCGTGACCGTCGCCCTTGGCGGGACGCCCGGCGAGCGCGGGGTGCGTGAACGAGCACCGAGCAAACGTCGCCTGCGCCTCGGAAAGGTCGTCGAAAAACGACGACGCCGCAGGCACGTGCCACACGGGCTTGCCAGAAAGAGAACGCTCCAACGGACCGCGCGGAGACGAACAACTCGACGCAGACGCAGACTTACCAGACCCCGACGCCCCGCTCCCACCACCCCCACCACCACCACCACCACCACCACCACCAGCTCCGCCCGACGCGCCTCGATCGCGGCGTCCAGATCCGCCGGACGCACCGCCACCGCCGCGGGCGCCGCGGTGATCGGCGGAGCGCGACGATCTCGCGCCCTCGCCGCCGCGATCGCCGCCGGAACGGGACTGCGCATCCTCGTCGCCGTCGTTACCATCGGCGTCCCCGACGCTCGCGGCCTCGGCAGCCTTGGCCTTGGCCTCCTCGGCCTCCTGCCACTCGTCCAGCGCGCGCCACTGAGCCTCGCCGGCGGGACCCCCGGCCGTGTACCCTCCAAGCCAACGCGTCACGAACACGGACTTGGAGGGCACCTGGCAAAGCACGCAGCGGTAGTCCTTCATGACGGAGCGCAAACGACACACACAACGGTCGCACGCATCCTTGTGGCCGCACGGCCCAAAGGCCACCCACTCGAGCGGCTCGGCGCAGACGATGCACACGTCCTCCATGGCGCCGCTCGCGAGCCGCGGCGCCGCGCCGCGCCCTCGCAAGCAACGAAGGGGGGGGGGGGAGGGGGCGCGAAAGCGCGCACCGCCGATGCGCAACCGGATCGGCGAAAAAAGGACGCGCGGCGCGCGCAAGTCGGGCGGGACAGAGCGGAGCAGACCAAGCGAAATGGAGGGAGCGAGGGAGAGGGAGGGAGGGCGCGAGCGGGGGCGGGAGAGCAGGGCGAGGGAGAGCGAGAGCGAGAACTCGGTGCGAAGACGGAGCCGGGGAGGTCGGGTGGTAGAAGGGAGGGGACGGGGAGGCCGACTCGCGAGGGCGGTAAGCGCGAGGCGAAGAGAGCGCGGAAACGGGAGACGTCGCGAAACGGAGTGAGGGGGAGTGGAGTGAGGGGGGAGAAGAGAAGAGAATGGAGGTCTGTGGCCACAGCACGGTCACCACGGGAGAGACCTCCGCCTCCCCTCCCCCCCCCCCCAGGCTCATGCCCATGTTGGGGTGCGCCCATGTCCGTGCCCATGCCAGAGGGCGGGCTCCCTCGCCGGCGTTTCCCCATCTCGCCGGTTCTTCCAAGCATCTGCTCCCATTCGAAGCCGCCCTTCGACCCTGCGCACTCGTTGCTGCACCCCTGCGGCGGGTTTCTCCGATCGCTTTCCGCGGCTGAGGTGCTCTGCGCGCGCGTCCGACCGCCTGTCCCCTTGCCCCGTCGTCGCTCTGTCCTCCGCTCCCCTCAACCCCGGGCTGCACCAGATGGTCTCTCCGAGCCCTCCCACCCTGCCCGCCGTGGCATCGCCCACTCTCTGGGGGTACCTCGGTGCGCTTTGTGCGGTTTCCGCTCGCGGATCTACAAAAAGGTTCTACGTCCTTTGGAGCGTGCGATGGCTCTGCGCGTCTCTGCGAGGCTGCGCGGGAACCGACTCGCTCTCAAAGGGTGGGATGGGGGGGGGAGGGGGGGGGAACACCGAGGAAGGGGGGGGGGGGGGGGAGAGGGAGAGGCGGGAAGAAAGAAGGGCTGGTGAGCGAGCGTCGCCTCTGGCGGCGCGCCTTCCGCGTCGGGTCCTCGAGGACGTGGCGTGCTTGGTTTCTCGAAGAGGTCGGCGGATGCAAGGCGCATGCCCGGCGGGGCGGCGTCTCACGGTGGGGGTCGACCGTTTGCACGAGGCGCTTGCGAGCGTGCGCTCAGAGAGTCCAGCCGTTGTTGTCCTGTTCGGTGATGGGGCGGTTGGCCTTCCAGCGGTAGGTCTGGCCGGGCGTGATGGGTCCCTTGACGGCCTCGAGCGAGGCGTCCGGAGCCGTCACGTCGTACTCGGAGCGCACGTTCTCGATCGTGCCGCCGCCAAGGTGCGCGCGGCGAGTGTCGCGAGTGTAGTACTGGATGTTGTACACGTGTTCAGGCTCCGCCTGAGGGATGATCGCAACGTGGGGGGGGGAGCTGCAGGAGAGGAGGGGAAGGGGGAAAGAGTGAGGCATGAGACATGAAACGTGAGACATGGGTCGGAAGAGCGTGAGAAGGGAGAGGTGCGGGGGGGGGGGGGAGAGGGGGAGGCCCACAATAAGGAGGGGGGAAGAGGAGGGAGCACAGGATATCGCGGGTAGGTAGAGGCGTCAGTTTCCCTCGAGATTCCGAGAGAGAGGAGCCGGTTCTCGTAGAGTTCAGCGGGAAACGCGGCTCCAAAGGTCTCCTTCCCCCGTCCGGCTCGAACACACTCGAAAGACCCCTCTACCACCGATGAGCGCCCGCCGTTCCCCGCCTCCTTCAGCCCTTGCCTGACTCCCACTCCCGCCTTCCCTCTCGCGGCCGACATACGTAGGGGCAAACTTGCGGTAGACGGTGGGCTTGGTGAGGTGGGTCAGGTAGTCCGGCGACGTCACAGGGCCCGTGTACTGCGATTGGAAGGCGCGAACGAAGAGATGGCGTGAGCGCGAGCCGCGCAGCGCGGCGCAAACTGATCGGTCGCGTGGAGGCGCGCGGAGCCGAGAGCGCTCGGGCCCCCGCCCCCCCCCCCCCATCCCCCCGCACCCTCTCCTCTCGCCTCCCCCCATCCCCGTCGTCGTTCCGCTCGCGTCGCGGGGGCGCGCGGAAGCCCTGTGGCGTCGCTCGGCCGCTTCGGACCCTCCAACGCCGCCATCGACGATGAAGAGACAGCGACGACTGGCCGCGCGGCGGGCGCACGCACCGCCCAGGGCGCCTTGACGTGCTTGAGCAGCGACTTGAGGGGAGCGAGCACGCCGGACATTGTTGCGGAGCGCGAGACCGGACGCGAGGAACGGGGGACGCGACGGCGATGAATCGAGCCTTGAAGGCGAAAGAGGTCTGGAGAACACACGGCCGGGCGCGGGGCCTTCGCAGGGGGCGCGATTCGCACAGGCGCGCGCGGGCGCGTGAGGACGGCGGGCGCAGGGCGGGGGGTGGGGAGGAGAGGGGAGAGGGGGACGGGGAGAGGGAGGAGGGATAGGGATGGGGGGGAGGGGGGAGGGGGGGGAGGTCGTGCGTATGGCCCATCGCCCCGGCCTCCCATCGTTCTCCCCACGGAGGCTCTGAGCGCCCCGCATCCCCCACCCCGTCCAGCCCCCCCCCTTTGGGGCAGAGAAACGGATCGGGGCGCGGTCGTCCCTCCTCTTCAGGTCGGGTCCCTCCGCAGCGCCCTCGCTTCGCCGCGCCGCGGTGGGCCTCTTCCCCGCGCCCGCAGGGCGCGCGCCGGGTCGGGCCGACCGGCGACACCGCGGCGCGGATTGCGCGGACGCTCGAGCCTTCTGCGCCGAGATCCCTCGCACGACGCTCCGTAGGCGCTCGTTTCCGGGCGTTCCCTTTGCGGCTCGCTCGGATCGCGCCCCTGCAGCGGCGCGGAGAGCTCCTCCCCCCCCCCCTCCCCCTGCTCGGGCCAAGGATCCCCCGCGCGGTTTCCACCCCCCTCTTCCGCGTGCTCGAGCAGCTCTTTGCGAGGGTCGTTGCCTTGTCTCGGCGCCATGGTATGTTTCCTGCAAACGAGGTCGTGGTGTGGGCCCTTTTCTGCTGGGAGAAGGCGGCGGCGAGCCCGCGCGCTTGCCGGCGCGATTGGTCGGGGCCGCGCGGCCGGCGGCCTCGCCCGGGCGACCCGGTCGTTGCGGCCGGGACGGGACGGGAGGGGTGGTGGGGGACGGTCGCGCCCTGCGTCGCGCCTGGTGCCTCGCCTGTCTTCCCGGCCGTTCACCGCGTCTTCCCGTTTGCCGTTCCTCGCAGGGTCTGTGGGTTTCGCGGCTGCTGTCGCTCTTCGGAGACAAGGAGGCTCGCATTCTCGTGCTCGGATTGGACAACGCGGGAAAGACCACCATCCTCTGTGCGTCGCGCTGCCCGAGAGCGCGCGCGATCGGGCGGGCAGGGAGCGGAGGGGCCAAAGCGAGGAGAAGGGGAGGAGGAGGGAGGGGACCCGGGGGGGCGCTGCTAGCGCAGGGGTGGGGAGGGGACCTGTAAGGGGGACGGCGCCGAGAGATCAGGAGGGGGCGGGCCCGAGGGGGCGGTTGCCGCTCTTCGAGTCGCGTTCGGAGCGTGTACGAAAATGTGTTCGACTCTGTCGCTGCTTTTCTGGACGAGGGGAGCGGTGCAAACCCAGCACGGCACGGGTCCGCACTGCAGCGGATGCAACTGCTCCCAATTCCCCCTCATCAGATACCCCTTTGCCCTTTACCCCGCTGCTCGCGCTCTGCGCCCATCACCCTGCACGGCACTTGCTGCGTCTCACGCGTTCTTCCTTACCTGTCCTTGCTTCTTCCGCAGATCGTCTCCACGTCGGCGAGGTGGTGCAGACCATCCCAAGTGCGTGTCGGGCCCGGAAGAGATGCGGCGGCGGCAGCAGGGCGAGACGAGGGATCGGGGAAAGGGGGAGGGGGGAGGGAACGTGGAAAGCTCTAGAATGCGGCGTGGAGAGGAGGCAGCGCCGTTGAGCAGGGTGCTCTTCCCGTGTGCTCTTTGCGCACGTGGGGTCGCGCGCAAGACGGCGCGTCGTGTGCACTCTTTCTTAACGCCGCATGCTCGAGTGCTCGAAGAAGCAACTCGAACGCAACGAAGCATTGGGCAAGAACACTCCAAGAAGCTTCGAGTGCTCTTGCCCAATGCTATGCGTTTTTTTTCCCTCCAGTCCCGTTATTTCGTCGCTTTCGTTGTTTCGATTCCGATTCTCCCGTTGAGCAAATTCCATGAGCGCGTTCCATTTTCTCACCTCTCCTCTCCCCCCCCCCCTGGCATCTCCCCTCCCCCCCCCCCCTTTTTTTTTCCCCTGTAGCGATTGGTTTCAACGTCGAGACGGTTGCGTACAAGAACATCAAGTTCCAGGTGTGGGATCTTGGCGGTCAGACGTCGATTCGTCCGTACTGGCGGTGTTACTTTCCCAACACGCAGGCGGTCATTTACGTTGTCGACTCGTGTGACCGCGAGCGGATGGAGACGAGTCGCGCCGAGTTCCAGGCCATTCTGCGCGAGGAGGAGCTGCGCGGCGCCGCCGTGCTGGTTTACGCGAACAAGCAGGACCTCCCCGGCGCGCTCACGGACGCCGAGGTCGCCGCGGCGCTGGGTCTCGACGAGATCCGAGGACGACCCTGGGCCATCTTCAAGACCTCGGCCATCAAGGGACAAGGCATCTTCGAAGGCCTCGACTGGCTCGCAGAAACACTCAAGGGAGGAGAATAAATGAACAAAGACACGACATTGGGAGAGAAAAAAAAAAAGAACGAGAAGGAAAGTGAGAGAAAGAGGAAAGGAGAGGAGAGGAGAGAGAGAGAAAGAAAGAAAGAAAAGAAAAAAGCTCCGAGCCGCAAGCTGTGGCTGCGAGCCGGGGGAGGGTCGTTCCCCATTCCACCACCTCCGGCCGGGGACCGTGGCCTCCTTCTCGGCCTCTTTCTCGGCCAGGAGGGGTGTTGCTTTGACCCTCTTTTCTAGGAGATCCGCGCGCTCTGGAGAAACGGCACTTGTCTGATGTTCAAACCGGGTCCCCCGACCTGCGCGCCCAAACCGCCCTCGAGCTCGATCGCATTTGGCTAGAAGTCTCTCGGCACCCGTTCCCTTTTCTCATCCAGCCGGAATCCATCTCCAGCGCCGTCTCTCCGTTCCCAAAAGACGCCCCTCCCTCCGACGCTCACCCCCCGTCCCCCCCCTCCCGCTCCGGACCCTGTCTCTCTCCCTCGGTGAGGTTTGGGACGCCCCCTCCTCTGCGGAGCCCTCTCCTCCCTCCCTCCCTCCCCTTCTCTCCCTCCCACCCACTCTCCCTCCCCTTCTCTCCCCACCCTTTGTCCCCTTTTACACCCCCGTCTCCCCAATTCCCCGCTTCTTCCCCTTTCCTCCGTTTCTCCTCCACCCCCGTATGCCCTTGGTTTCCCCTTTCGCTGCTCCCTCCGCTGCAACTCCCTTCCCGCTCGCAGCAACGCGCGGAGACCCCGAGGAACGCCCTCCCGCTCGCAGCGCACGAGGCGGGGAGGCGGCGAAACGGGGGCGACGAAAAGGGCGACGACCGGCGCACCGCGGCGAGGCGTCGCAGAAGCGCGCGAGATGCTCATCTCGAGCAGACGCGACCGCGCCAAACGCGGCGCAAGCGATCGCGCCGCGATCTCGGGAGTGCCGACTCGGGCGCGTGCGGGCGCGCGCGCGCGTGGAGAGGATGCCTCCCCTCACGGAAGGTGTCGCCCGCCACGGCCTGCGGCCGAACCACCACGGGCCGCCTCAGCCCCACCCCTACCCTCTCCCACGCGATCGCCCACGCGCGCCCCCCCTCAGCCCCGCCCACCTGCTGCTCTCCCCCCTTGCCGCTCCCGCGCATCGCGCCGAGGCGCGGCGCTCGAGCCTGTCCGCCAGGGACGGGACGAGAGGCGTATCGGCGGGCGTGCGTCCGTTCTCCGTCGTCTCGAGCTGCGCGTGCGATCCGGACGAGAGACGGCCAAGATGGGGGCGTGGAAGACCATCCTCGTGCTCCTGAACATTGCCCAGGTATGTGCTCTCCACCCGCGCCCGGCAAGGGGCCGCGGCAGCCCAGCTGCCGGGAGCGCCCGGACAGAGGGCACGGACGCGACGCCGTCGCCCTTGCGCAGGTCGAACCACCGAGTCGCGCGCGAACACGCACTGTACAGCTTCGAGGTCGCCCCAGACCGACGTCGCCGGAGGAGCCCGTCCCGCGCGGGCGCCGCGCGTCGCGATCGGCACCAACGCGCTCGGCGCGGGCGGCCGAACTCATCTGGCAGGAGACCCCCCCCCCCCCCCCCCCCCCCCCCCCCCACCCC
>PEIA01004550.1:10317-27783 GCA_003613005.1 Prototheca ciferrii
GCATGAGGCGCGTCGGTGGCTGGGCGTACATGAAACGGAGCTCAGAGGGGCCAGTGGAAAGGAGCGGAGATCAAGGTGATGAAAAACGCCAAAGAAGCAGAAACAAGAAGCGTTGGACGGCTGGATGGTTGGGAGTGAGGGACAGCGAGGGACGAAGGGATGGTGCGAGGACGGAGGGAGGGCAGACGCGATGAGAGGGGAAAAACGTTGTGCTGTCGTGAAGAGAGCCAGAAAAAACAAAGCAAGCGTGCGACAACACGATCCGGAGCGAGATCGAGGAGCGTGTCGAGGAACGTCGACGGTGGGGAGACGGAAAGAGAGCGAGCGGCATCCAGTCCCCGGGGGAGAGGGATCGCAAAGAGAGGAAGGGGGCGAGAAGGAGGGGGCGACGAGAGGAAAAGGGCGAGAAGGAAGGGGCGACGAGAGGAAGAGGGCGAGAAGGGAGGGGCGCCGAGTTGCGGGGCTCGACGCGCCAACGCGGCGGGCGCGGAAGCGAGGCATCAGGAACAGGGTAGGAGAGGCTGGGGCGGGGAGATGAATGGCCGCAGAAAAGAGGGTGGGGCAGGCACGGCGTGGCAAAGAGAGCGCAAAAGAAAGCAAGGCATTTGAAAGAGTGTGGGCGGCTACGGGTGCCTACGAAGGTGGAGGGGAAAAAAAGGGGGGGGAGGGTGGAGGCGAAAAGTGCAGGACGGAGGCAGTAGCGCAAGGGTGTTATGGGGGACGGATGAGAGAGATCGGATCCATCTCAGCGGACGAAAGAAAAGTGTCACCAAACGAATCAAAGGAGGCAACGCGTTCGGGACAACATGATATGAAGCAGCACTCTAAAAGAAAGACGAGAAGACGACGATACGCAAGCCGCAAGCAAGCGTGCACGCATGGCTCTGCTCTGTGCGAGCTCCCCTCGAGCGATGTGGCCACGAAAAGCCTCTTGGAACCCCCAAAGCGGCAGTCCCAGAACCGGGTGGGCTGAGTGATCGCCGCTCTCCGAGAGAGAGAGCAGAGGGGCTTGGCACGAGACGGAGCCGGGGAGAGAAAGGGGACGGAGCAGTCGTGGCATCGCTGGGGGGGGGGTTTGAAAAAAAAAGATGGGCACCGCCGGGGCGGGAAGGCTGCGGGAGGCCAAGAGAGTTCTGGAAAAAAAAGATGACGAAAGGAGATCGATGGAATGGATGGAAGGAGGAAGAGAGGAGAGAAAGAAAGGAGGGAAGAGAGACGAGCATGGGGGGAGGGTCGCTGAGGCCGTTGGGGGGCGAGCATCTGCTCGGGTACCCGAAAAAGAGTCGGAAGAGCGAGAGAAAGCTCGGAGTGGGACGAACAAAAAAAGGGGGGGGGGGGGGGGAAAGAAAAGAGAAAAGAGATCAAAGAAAGAGATGAGAGAAAGGAGAAAGGGGCGCGGGGCCGAGAGGGGTTTGGCCGGGAGCGGCATCGAGTGGCGCGACGATCGCGTCAATCGCAAGTGAAGAGAACGAGAAGAAAGGGCGGCGGAAGGAGACGAAGGTAAAGTCGAAGAGAGAACGCGCTGGAGGGGAAAGAAGGGGGCGAGCCCTTCGGGGCAAAGGACTTTCGAAGCGGGTTTCAAAGAAGACTCGACGACGTGGCACGGCGGGGCGCGAGGACTCGAACTGCCACCGCAAAGGAAGACGACGAGGAGAAAGGAGTAGTAGTAGCAGTAGTAGTAGCAGTGGTGGTGGTGGTGGTAGTGGTAGTGGTGGTAGTAAAAGAAGAAGAGGCCTTGCCGGGAGAGTGTGGAAGAGAGGCGAGGATGATTAGGAAAGGGGAGGGGGTGGCTGTGGCAGAGGCGGTGCGAGGCGGAGGCCGGGGGCGCTCGCACCCGCGAAGGGAACGCTCGGGGAAATGGCACGGGGATGCTGGAAAAAAAACGGAAATGACGATGCGCCAAAGCGCGGAAGAGGGCGCGCGAACACAAAGAGGAAAGGGAGGGAGGCGAGGGGAGGGAGGAGGAAAGAAGGGAGAGGGGTCAGAGGAAAAGGTCATTGTTGCCTTTTCCTGCCTCTCTCGTTCTCTGCTAGCACGGTGATCTCGCGGAATCACCAGAGCGGAAGCGGTCCGAGCGTTGGCGTTCCCTGTCCGTCGGGAACGAGCGGAAGCGCGTCCCATGGCATTTCTCCGCTGCTGATCCTGGTCAGCGACGTGAAAGACCCCGAGAGACGGGGCACGCCGCCTCGAACGCGGCCCTCGAGAGACTCGGAGAGGGCGTCGTCCTGTCGAGCCGACGACGCCGCCAGGCCCAGCGGCGACGGCGACGACGACGCGTGCGAACCCTGCCCGTGACGATGGTCCGACAGGGGCACCGCCATCGTGCCCGTCGATGGAGCGCGAGGCACGCCGCGAGAAAGCGGAAGAGGAAGCGGAGGGGCCACCCCGGGCGCTGCAAGGGTCGGCGTCGCGGGAAGGAGGAGACCCCGCGAAAAGGAGGAGGAGAACGCAGAGGCAACGCGCCGCAGCGCGCGCGCGCCCGCGCCCGCGCCCGCGCCCGCGCCCTCCGAGGCGCAAGGATCCGCGCTAGATCGCGGGGTTGCGAGCCGGAGCTGTGGATTTGGCGCTGCGATCGCCCGAAAGTCGGCGTCGCGCGTCGGCGCGTCCGACGCGCTTGTCTGATTTGACGTTTCGCCAGGCGCCCGGCCTGTGCGGGACCGATTCGCTCCTCGCCCCTCCGAGCCCGCCCGGACGCCTCCATGGCGGATAGGGCGGTGGAGGTGGCGGACCCGGACCTGCGACCTGTCCGCCGGGCTTCCCCGCGCCGATGGCGTGCCAGCGCCTTGCTCGGGGCCGCCCTACTCGCGTGCGGTGCGCATGCGGTCCTCTCTGAGGAAAGGGGGAGGGTTCGGGGTTCGGGAGGGGTCGGGGATTCCGAGGCGCTTGGAGAGGGCTGCGTTTCGCGCACGAGGCCCAATGCGAGGCTGTGAGGTCGAGGGGGAGTAAGGGGGCGAGAGATGGGGGGGAAAGGCAGAGGTGCATTTTTTTTTTTCGCCGACCGCGGTGTCCTTCGTCTATCCCGATGCAGGCATTCTGCTGGCGTTGGCTCCGTCGACGTACGTGCCGCTGCCTGGGTCAAGCGAGGCGCGGCGCGCGTTCGGGCAAGGGCTTTCTGATGGTCGCTCTGGGGGGCTTGCCGCTTTCTCGAATCCCCGCTCGGCGGTTCGCGAACTCATCTGGCGCATCGGTCTCGGGGCTGCGAGGCTCGCCGGCGTGGCCGCAGACGCGCTAGACGTCGAGGAGCCGGTCCGCGTCGTGGTCGTCCCCGTCTGGTCTGGGGGCCTCGAAGGTTCGCCGGTCGAGCTGGTGGCCCCCCCGCGCGAGCTGGAGCGCGACGTCCGCGAGGGGCGGCTGCGCGTGCTCGGCGCGACGTGGAACGACGGCCAGGTGCAGACGTGGGCCGAGCGTCTGTTGCGAGGCGGCGACGAGAGAGCTGTCGCGGTGCGTGCCCGCCGCCTGGGGAGCATGCCTTCTGAGGGTCTCGACGGCCGGCTGGTGCGGCCGCTTTCGTTCGAGGACGTGCGCGAGCTCGAGTCTGTCGAACGCTGGCAGAGTGCCGCCGAAGCCTTTGCAACGAACGGCGCAAGTCGAGGCCTCGACGCCGGGGGGGGGGTCGCGAACCATGACCCTGATGCCAGGGGGGGTATCGCGGGCCAAGACCCCGAGGCCTGGAGGGACGTTGCGAGTCAAGAACTCAGCGTTCGGCCGTCTGTGGCAAGCCACGCTCCTGATACCAAGGAAAACGTTGTCGGCAGCGTAGAAGAGGGCCCCGATGCTGTCGTCGTTGCCGCGCTGGTTCGAGGCGCTCCCTCTGCAGAGGACGGCGATTCGCTCGTCGAGGCAACTGCCGCCACCGGTGAGGCGCTGTCCTCGGACCCGCCGGTCGAGGGTCCCGTCGAATTCCCGTGGCCGTGGCCGTGGCGGCACCACCCGCCTCCTCCGCCACCCGCCTCTGCCGCGGCGCCTCCGATCGATGAGCAGCAAATCACGGACGTGGTGCCGTACAAGCTGTCGTGGATGCTCAACGAAACGCAGGCTATGGCCCGCTCGAGGGGCCTCAACCAGGACGTGGCTCGCACGCTCGCCGCGCTCGTCTCGGTGACGTACTGCACGCTGGACAACATCCGCGCCTGGAACTGCTCGCGCTGCGGCCACGGCGGTGCGGCCGCTGGCGGCGGCGGCAACGGGTCTGACTGGTCCGCCCCCGCTGCGACCGAGCCCGGCAGGCCGGTTGGGGTCGTTCCGAGCGGGCGTATGTCGCGCACCGCAGAGCTGGCGGTGGACTCTTTCGAGATGGAGCTGGTGCTCTGGAAGAGAGACTGGGACCTGCTGGGCTTTGTAGGCTGGTCGTCCGTGATCAACGGCGCCGTGGTCGCCTTTCGCGGCACCGACTCGCGCTCGATCCACAACTGGGTGCACAACATGAAGACGTGGCGCACCGACCTCAACCTGACGCTGGAGGGCGCGCCCACCGGAGCGCTAGTCCACGGCGGGTTTTACGAGTCGTACAACTCGTCGGGCCTGGCCGATGACGTGTCGCAAAGCGTCCGAAACGTGCTCTGGCGCCACCCGGGCGCGCCCGTCTACTGCGCCGGGCACTCGCTCGGTGCCGCGCTCGCTACCATCGCCGCGCTCGACCTACGCAAGGTCGTCGGCATCCCGGACGTGCGTCTGTACACCTTTGGCTCCCCGCGCGTCGGAAACTACATCTTCGCGCGCTGGTTCCAGACGATCGTCACCGAACACTGGCGGTTCACGCACAATCGCGACATCGTCCCGTCCGTGGCCCCGACGTACATGGGATTCTGGCACATCTCCAGGGAAGTGTGGATCGTCGACTATGCCGTCACCAACGAGACGCTGGTCGGCTTTTGCGATGCCACAGGCGAGGATTCGAGGTGCCACAACTCGCAGTGCCTCCTGGGACTCTGCTCCTCCATCGGAGACCACCTCTTGTATCTCTCCGAGATGTACACTCCACACCCCGAGGGGTGCTGAGGCTCCAACCGCGGCGGCCCTTTCCAACGCGCTCATGGCCGCCCTCGTCCATCTGCCGTGCTCGTCCGCGGGCGTGCCCTCACCAATGGGCGCGCCCTCGTCCGCGGGCGTGCCCTCATCAATGGGCGAACCCTCATTCGTGGGCGCGCCACTGGGAAATGCACAACGAGCCCGCGGCTCCATTCTGGCACCTGCCGTGACCCGCCGCGCCGCGCGCTGCGCTCCTGTACCCGCTCTGGCTCCGTCTCCCCGCAACTGCCCTCTTTCGCGCCCCTTCCTGATCCAGCCACCTCCCCTTGCGCCTCTCGACGCTCCGCGAGCCCCCTTCGCGCGTCTCGCTGTCTGCTCGCGCCTCTTGTTTCTTTTCTCGTCGTCTGCCCCGCTCCCGACCCTCGTGAGATACCGCCCGCTCTCTCTGGGCGGCAGGACGCACCGGTTGTAAGGACACGTTTGGCAGTGCCACGCGGCGAAACTCGGGCACCGCACGCAGCTCGTGTGCGCTGCGCGGCAGCTGCACCGTCTAGCGGATCGAACGATGCGATCCGTCACGCTGCGGCTTCTCCCCGTATCTCGTCAGGCGCGGCCCCGATGGAGCAAGCGCTCAGCACCCTCCCACAAAGGCTCCCTTCCCACGGCATCGGTCTTTCGACCCTTCTTCTTTTCCTCCCACAGTTCCCGTCTGCGTCAAGTCCCATTGCGCATCTCGATGCGGCCGCAGGACGCGTCCAGTCGTCGAGGAACGGGGTCCAGAAGCCCGCGAGACCCACGTAGGGCACCTCCGGCCTCGTAACGTTCGACGCACCTATTCCAACGCCCTCCGCGACGCGACTGGAAGGGAGGACACGCGGCCCTCTCCCCGTGCCCCCCTTCCTGGGCGCCCTCTTCCTCCGGGGCGCCGAGGTTTTGGACAGGTGGAGCCGAATCTGACGAGGTACAAGACAAGGTCGCAGCGCGATGGACCATGAGACTACTGGGGTACGTGTCCGTCGGACGCAGGGTTTGACTGTCCGCGCGACCGCAGCAAACTCCTGCGGTCCGCGGAAGAGGGGCAACGCGCAGGAGGCCGTCGCGGGGGTAGAACGCTCGCGCCGTGTCCCCACCCAAGGCACCACTCGTCCGTTCGCGCCCTCCTCCCCCCCGTCCACCGCGCGCTCCCCCCTTCGCCCTCTCTCCCTCCCTAATCCTCACATCGCTCAGCGCGAACGCACGACGCGACGACGCGCACCAAGACGTTGTTGCTTTTGCCCCCTTGCGCGCTCCTTTCCGCGCGCGTGTCAGCCGTCCCACCTCCCCTCCCCCCCCCCTCCCCCCGGCGCGCTCGTGTCGCTTCGCCTTCGGGAAGCAGCCCGCGGCCTTTGGGGGGCGGGCGTAGTTCCGCGAGCTCAAAGCTTTCTTCGTCTCCGAAACAAGAGGCGCTGATTGATGTTCGCCTCGGAGCTCTCGTGCGCCCGCATTCGTGTTTAACCCTCTGCGCTCTGCGCCTCAGCCCTCTGCCCGGAAGAGGGCAGGAGCGGGCGCCTGGCCAAGGCTAGTGGCGCTCTTGCCCCGGATCCTCCGTCGGCGCCGACATGGGTTCCTCGGAGAGCAAGCTCGCCGGCGAGGCCTCCGGGTGCGTTCCATCGGGTCGGCCGTCTGCGTGAACCCCAGGACCTCGTAGATCCCCTCTTACTCGAAAAGGGGGATGTTTGTGGTCGCACCGACGCGCTCGACGGGATCCATGGTTGTCTGGAATCGGGGACGGGAGCAGACAGGCTGGGGCCCTTGGAGGAGAGGGCGTTGCCTGCATGCACCCGAGGTCTCCAGTCTGACGGGATGAGGGGGAATCGTCGACGCATGGTGGATCGTGCGATCGTCGGAGGCGACTTTGTGCCTGTAGGTGGCGGGGTTTGGCCGTCTGCGTAACTGTAGCTAGCCCCCACGGTCTGTGGAAGAAGGGTGGTGACCCCAGAGAGTTGCGTCTCTTCCTTCCACGGGCGAATCTAAAGGAGAAATGACTCCGTCTGAGAGCGGCGATGCCGCCCCTTGCGGCGTGGACGGTGAGCCGGCGTCGTCATCCTTTTTGCCGCTCGTTCCCTTCCGCCCACCCTCGCACTCCCCCAGACGAGACGCGATGCCCTCTCCTTACCCTCCTTGTCCCCCCCCCCCCCGCCCCCTTCCTGCAGGATGGTGACGCCGTTCTTAGAGTCGCCGCAGAGCGCCCGCTTGCCTCCGCTGGGTCCGACGCACTCCGTGGATCTGTCGAGCGGACGGTCTGTTTCGCGAGCATCGCGCCGGACGTCGCGGTCGATGACGCACGACCCAAAGTCGCTGGCAGAGTGGTTGCTCGACCGCCAGGCGACTGGCCGCACGGGGAATCTGATCCGCCGGGCGGCGCGGCTGCCGCGCAGCTCGCACAAGCCATGTGCGGTGCCCAAGTTCCGCTGCGTGGTGCTGTCCAACGGCGACACGGCCATCAACCAGTACGTCCTGCTGCGTTACCTCGGACACGGCTCGTCTTCGTCGGCCTACCTGGCGCTCGACTCGGCGAGCCTCGAGCTGGTGACGCTCAAGATCTCGCGCAGCAACCAGCAGCGCGGCAGCAGCCTGCGCGTCGCCTGGCGTCGCATCCGCGTGCGTCTCTCGGGATCCTCGCCGGTGACCAGCCCGCGTCGGCGCGGCGACGCGGACCTCGAAGGATCGTTGGTTCCCCGCGAGATGGCGTCCGAGCGCGACGACCTCGAGCGCGGCTTTGCGCCTCTGGCGCCGGACGCGGTGCCGCCCGCCTCTCTGCGCCCGCCGAGCGTGCCGATGCCGCCCTCGCCGGTGGCGACGCTTCGTCCCTCCCCCCCGGGGGTGCCTTCCAGCTCCGAGGAGCCTTCCTTGCTGTCGTCCTCGCCCGTGCCGGCGCCCATGCTTCCCACGCAGCCTGCCTCGCCCGCGCCCCTGGGCCGCCGCTACGAGATGCCTGCCATCGCGCGCATCCGCACCTCTTCGAGCGAGCCGTCGCGTAGGGACGAGGCGCGCGGCAGCCTGCAGGCGAGCCTCTCGATGCCTGCGGACAACCCTGCTTCGGCGCTGCGCTGCGAGCTCGCGGCCGCGCGCGTGGTGGGCCCCTCGCCGCGCCTGATCGGCGTTCGCGAGCTGGTCGACGACGACCTGGCGCCGCGCGCCGTGCTCGTGCTCGAATACATGGCCGGCGGCCCGGTTCTCTCCGATGCAGGCCTCGCCATGGGGCTGCGCATCCCGCCGCCCGTCGCTCGGCGCCACGTGCGCGCCGCCGCCGAGGGGCTCTCGGCGCTCCACTCCGCGGGCCTCTCGCACGGCGACGTCAAGCCCGAGAACGTCCTTCTCGGCCCGGGGCGCTCGTGCGTGCTCGCCGATCTCGGCAGCGCCACCCGCGAGAGGCGCACGCTCTCGCGCGGGGCGCTCCCGGCCGGGCTCGCGGGTTCGCCTGCCTTTCTGGCCCCCGAGGCGGCCGCCTCGGCGGTCGAGGCGCTGCGTCGACGCGCGGCGCGCGAGCGCGTCGCCGGCGATGGCGACACCCCCGTCGCGGGCTCGCCCATGGCTCTGCCAGAGCCCGGCGGCCGCGAGGCTGGGCAGCGCGTTCGGCCGCTGCCCGTGCCGACGAGCTCGGTGTACGAGCGCGTTGGCGCGCTCGACGTGGGCTCCTGGAACGCCGCGCGCGCGCGCGACGTGTACGCCCTTGGCGTCACGCTGTTTGCGATCATCTACGGCCGCCTGCCGCACGTGGCCAAGACGCCCGAGGCGCTGCTGGCCGCGGCTGGCAGCGAGCCGCTCCTCTTTCCCGAGGCACCTCGCGGCGGGCTGCCTCCGGGCCTGCGCGTGCTGCTCGCGCGCATGCTACAGCGCGATCCCGAGCGCCGGATTCAGATGGAGGGCGTGCTGCGCGACCCTTGGCTGATGGGGGGCGAGGAAGACGAGCGCTCCCAGTCGCTGGACCACGTGCTCGAGCTCCCGGAAGCCCACCTGGCGCGTCTTGGCCCCGGCGAGGAGCTCGAGCTGGGCGCCTCGCTGTTCGTGATCCTTGACGGCTCCGTGGACGCGCTGCTCCGCCTCCCCGGCGACTTTGCCGATGCCGCAGGCGCCGGGTCTCCTTTCGCCCCCTCGGCCTCGGAGCCGCTCGCCCCAGCCTCGCGCTCGCAGGTCGACGAGCTGCGCCAGGGGGCGTCGCGCGCCCTCGGCATTCTCGCCAAGCTGCACGCCCTGCGGCCGGACGGGCGCCGCCGCGTCTCGGTGCTGCGGCCCGGAGATGTCGTCGGCGAGGACGACGCGCTCTCGGGGCACAAGGGAGCCCCGGAAAACGTCGCTCCCGCGCCCAGCGAGGCGCGCAGTGCCGCGGCCGAGTGCTCCTTCTCCGCCGCCGTCGACGGCTCCGAGCCCCCGGCGGACGGGAGCAGCCCCGCTCCCACCAGGCTCCCTTCGACGCTCACTCGGCACACCAGCCAGCGTCCGCGGTCGGCGCGGACGTTCGAGGCCGGACGCTCCGGCGCCCTGCTGGCGAGCGTCCCGCTGGCCGCCGCCCACAAGTTCCTGAGGCGGCGCCCCCTGGCCAAGCAGGACCTCGCCGAGATCTCGTGGAAGCGCCGCAGCGAAGACGAGCGTCTCGGCGGCATGATCAAACTGATCGACATGGCGAGCCACCTCACGTACCGCGCGTAAACGCAACGCCACATCGTGTCGCACCGTCTGCCCGCACATCGATAGAGGAATCCAAATCTTCATTTGCGCCCCCCACCGTCGCGACCCCTCCCCTCCCCTCGCGGGGGCGCTGCTCTCCGTACCTTTCTGCAGCTGCTTTCTGCCCCCATTTCGCTTTATATCTTTGCGGTCGTTTCCTCTTTACACGCCTCAGCTGCGTTCGCCGCGCTCGCGTTCTTGCGACCGCCAGTTCGTGCAACATACCAGGTGCAAGCTGCGCCATGGCACGCAGCGTACCTGAACACCTCGGCGACGAATCAGCGGCGAAAGGGGGGGCGATGCGACAAAGCGACTGCAAAAGGCGGTCGTCGAGCCGATGGCGTTTAACGCCGATGGCACGGCGGACGACCTTGAGGGCGCAAGGGTGTGGGGAAGGGCGGGGACGAGGGCGTGCGGCAGCGACGCACGACGTGCAACGCCGAGCGCGTTCGGCGCCTTGCCCTCTCTTGGTTCTCGCATTGAAGGGCTCGGCCGCCCCGCCGGAGCAGATCCGACCCTTACACCCCTCTTGGCTCTCGTCGCAGCGATTCGATTCGAGCGCTTGTCCTGACGCCCTCACGGCTCCCGGCGCTTTCCGGACCTTTTTGGCCCCTCCGGCTCCTCGTGCCTTTCCCTTCTCCCTCCCGCTTTTCTCCCCCTCCCCACCCCTCCTTCCCCGCCCGCAGCGCGGGCGCGCGCGCACGCCCGCGCCAAGGAGGACCAAATTCAGCTCGGGGCGTCGAGACGCGCGCCCTTTGTCGGTGGTTTTGCGCTCGATCGGCGCGTTTGGCGCCATGAGTTTGTCGGACTCGGTTCCGGAGTTGCTCCGGGCTGCCGAGGGGCAGCTCGTGCTCAGCCGGTTCGCAGAGGCCGAAGATGCGTCGCGGGAGGTGCTGCGCCGTACCGTATACATGCCCGGTGCGTCCATCGCGTCCTCTTTGCGCAATCGATGGGTCGGAATTTCGCAATGCGGTTCGTTCGAATCTCTCCAGGGCCGCGCCAGGGACCGGTGGGGCCGAAGCGGGACGATAGGGGAGGGAGGGGCTCCAGGTCAGCACGCCGTCAAGCTCCGTGACGGTCTGCGCCTTCTCGGAGCCTGGGGCTGGGGAGTGCGCGTGTGTAAATACCGCGGGGGGCGCGCCTCCCGCGTCGCTGCTTCTCTACCTGTCTCTGGCTCTGGACAGCGTCGAGCTGCGCGAGGAGGCCGAGCAGCTGATTCTGGAGCTTCTCGACTCGCGGCTGCCGTGGTGCCCGCGCGGTGCGGACGACGCCGAGCGCCCGCAGCGCGCCTGGTCGCGCCGCCACGCGGCCGCGCTGCTGCACCTCTACCTCTTCGAGGTGCTGGCGCCTTCGCTGTCCGATCCGAGCCAGGCGGCGCGGTGGATCGAGGAGACCAAGCTGGAGCTTCCGGACGACCTGCGCGCGAGCTTTCTCGCCGAGATGCGCGAGGCCTTCCCGCCCAACGCGCCCATGGAGGCCGTGGACGCCGCCCTCGTCAGCCGCGCCGGCTCCGAATCGGCGCGGCTGCGCCCGCACCGGCCCGGGCGGCCGCGTGGCATCGGAAGCGCCGCCGCCTCGGCTGCGGAGCTGATCAGCGGATCGCACATCCCGAGCGACGAGGAGGAGGACGACGACCTCGCCGGCGAGGGTGGACCCGCGACGCTGCGGAGGCTGCACGCCGAGAACGTCGAGCCCATCACCCCACACTCGGCGCTCGAAACGGGCGCGGCGCGCGACCCCACCCGCGCAGACGCGTTTGACCCCGCCGCAGTCAACGCAGGAAGGCTCGGCAACCCCGGCTCCCCCGCGGACTGGATCGCCTCCGCGCGCTCCGCCGCCCGCGCCGCCTGGGACGGCGTCTCCTCCATCCCGCCCGGCGCGGTCATCGTCGTCGTGGCGGCAACCGCCGGCGTCGTCATGCTTCGTCGCTCCGCGCCCCGCCGCGTCGGTGCGCCAGGCCCGCTGCGGTCGCTTCGCGACTCGGTGACGAGAGGCGTCGGGGACGTGTTCAGGATGGCGCTGCTGATGCAGCCGTCCGCGCCCACAGCGCCGGTCCGCTGAGGCCAACCTTGTGCAGACGTCCGCCTTGCGATCCGTCGTCTTTTTTTTCGTCTCCCAGTTTGCTTTTTTTACGAGCTCGCATCTGCTTTGCGCTCGCTGGCCGCAAGCGCCCCGTTTTGTTCCCATGCGCTCGCGTGAGGTGAGCGCCTGGAGAACCTCGGCTGTGAATTTCTGAAACAGTAGGCATAGACTGGCATGCGCGACGAGAAAACACGCACGTGCACGCGGCTCGCGCTCGCGGGATTCGCGCCTTGGAATTCGGATCGCCGCTTTTCCCCGCTTGCATTCGAACGACGCGGCGCCCGAAACGTCCCTCCTCCCCGCTATTCCTCTCCGGCGGTCGCACCCTCCGCCCGCGCAGCGCGCTGCCCGAGCGTCGTCCGGGCCAGCGCTGCCTCGCACGCAGGACCGGCGCCCGAAGGCCGGTGCATGCTCGCGATAAACGCTCACATTCGCTCCCCGCCAATCCACAGCTCCAGTCGGCGGCACCGCGGCGCGGCGGCGACGTCGCAGAGCGCGCGCGCGCGCGACGAGCCCTCCGCATGCGAGGGTACGCGCCCGAGGATCCTTCGCCTCTCCGCACCCTCCGCCTCGCCCTTTTCGGTCGCATCGGGATCAAAATCCAGTGCGTGAAAGAGGGCGTGGAGGGGAGTTGGGGAATCAGAGGGGAATTCAACAGGAAGGCCTTTCATTTAACAAGAAAAAAATGGAGGCGCCGACCCTTCAGTCTGGAGACTGAAATTCCTGCTCATCACGTTTAGAACCCCCGCAAAGGCAAGCCTTTGCGGGCGAGGGAAGGATCTGGACTCGAAAGCCGACGAGCGAGGCGTTGCGCCGCGAATTTGAGCGCAGGCGGACGGCGGGCGAGGTGGCGGGGGCGCCGGCGGGCCCGCGGCGGGAGGGTCCCGCGCGTGTGGGTGGGAACGGCGCGGGGAGAGGGGCGAGGTCGCAGGGCGCGGCGGAGGTCGGGCGCGGCGGGAGGGCTCTGCGCGCGCGAGAGCCTTGCCGTTCGCGAACGCCTGAGAGAAGGCGCCGCGGGCATCGTCGCAGGCGTACATGCTCCTTCGGGGCACTGTAGCCGCGGCCTCTGGCCCTGCGAAGCCCCTGCTCGGTCCCAGAGCAAACTAGGTGGGTGCTCGCCTCTTTGGCTTTGCCGCGCGTCCGCTGCGGCGGGGACGCGTCGCGCCGCGACGCGTCGATTTTCGAGCGCCCCCTCGGCGGGATTGGCGTCTCGGTGACGTTGCGCCGCCAGATTCCGGGGCGGTGTGGCCGAGACGAGGTCGCCGACAGCGGCCTCGCCCGAGCCGTTCCGGCGCGGCGCGCGGCCGGGCCGGCGCCACCGCCGCGGCGCCTCCCGGGCTCGGTCTCTCGTGGCGTTTTCATCCCTCCGGTCGCGCTCCGACGAACCTTTGCAAGAGTGGCATCCGACCGCGGTGGCTGGTCGCCCTTTCCTGTCCCGCTGCGGCTTTTCGCGATCCTTCTCTGGCCAGGCCCCCTTCCCCCCGCCTCCCGCTTCCCGCCCCCCTTTTCCCTGCTCCCTTTCACCGTCCTTCCGCTCCCCTTCGCTAAACGACCCCCCCGCCCCGCCGCTTGGTCGATGCCCGGAGCCGCCTCCTCCACCAGCGCCCCCCTGCCCCGTTCGGTCCGGCTTGTCGCGCTCCTGCGACCCCGATCGCTCTGCCTCTGCCCTCGAGGTCGCTGCCTCGGTCGTTTTCCCTCGCCCATCGCCTCGTCCTCCGCTCCCCCCCTCCGCAGGATGCTTTCTGGCGACCCTGGTGCTCCCGCCGCCGCTGGCTTTGGCGTCCGGGGGGCGTCGGCGGGCCCCTGCGCCGCCGCGCTCTCCGGTGCGGTGGGCTTGCGCGGGCGCCGTCGCGCCGGAAGCGGTTTTCGCAGGACTTTTGTTGTCTGTCGCGCGACCTCGCGGCCCGCATCGGACGAGGACGCCTCGCGTCCCGCGTCGTCTCCCTCTTCTTCTTCCTCTTCGGCGTCGCTTCCTGCGTCGCCTTCGACGGCCGTTCCGCCGCTCTCGCCTGCGACTCCTCTGGCGACCGAGGTGTCGTCCGCGTTCGACTCGGACGTTGCGAGCGGTCTGCGTCTCCCGCCCCCGCCCTCGACCGATCCGCTCGACCTGCTGCCCGGCGCACGCGCCTGGACGGAGGGCGCGCCGGCCTGGCCCGAGTGGCGTCACCGCGTCGAGCTCGCGCACCGCGCCGGCCTGCGGCGCAAGGATCTTCAGCGCTCGCTCCGCTCGGCGCTCGTGCGCGAGGACTACGCGGCGGCGGCCTCTGCGCAAGCGCGCTTGCGCGCGCCGCGCGGGGACGACGAGGATGCGCTCGCGACGCTCACGGGCGCCGTCAAGGAGTGCGCCGAGCTCGAGGACTACGCCGCCGCGGCCTCGTTGCGCGACGCCGCGGGCATGCGCCTCGCGGGCTGGTGGGTCGTTCGCGGCGAGGACGACCCCGAGGGAGGCATCGTGCTCATCACGCAGGCGCACGGGCGCTACGTCGCGCGCGCCTTTTCGGGTGCCGCGCTGCAGCGCACGCTGCTGCTCGAGGAGGTCTCGGAACGCAACGACGACGCCTCCATCGCCGACGAGCGCCGCGATGCCCCCGGATGGGGCGAAGACAGCACCTGGGAAGATCCTGCAGAGGACTGGCCCGAGGGCTGGAACGAGACGGCTCGGCGCGACCCGCGAAGCGACGCCGTCGCGGGGACGCCTGCCGGCTTCGAGGGCGCGCCGCCCCCGCCGCCACCCTGGCTTTGGCCCCCCGGCGGCGAAGAGGCCCCCGTTACGGACCGCGACGTTGCCGGCGGCGACCGCCCGACCTCGCACGCGGGCGTCCCGGACGACATCGACCAGCTGTCCCTCGCAGGCGCGCCGCCCGTCATGGAGCTGCACGTGGCGCGCGACCCGAAGACCGGCCGCGTCTGGCACCAGGCCGTCGCCATCGTCACCGCCGAGGACGACGAAGCGGCACGGGCTGCGGCCGCAGACGCGCGCGGCGATCCCGACGCGACCGACGACGCCGCCGAAGACTACGGCATGTCCTCGACCTCGGATGAGGACGACGCATATCGGCGCCACGGCGGCCGAGGCGGCGACGACGACGGCGCGGACGGGGCGCCGCGAGATGAGCGCCACCAATCGCTGTCCTCCTGGGCACCCTCGCTGCAAGACCTCGCGCGCGACGCCGAGGCGCTCGCGCGCATGCTCGAGAGCCGAGGCACCGACGGCTCGGGCCGCGGGGCGCAAGAGCCTGGCGTCGCCGCGCAGGACGCGCACGGGCGGCCCGACGAGGCCACCGGACGCTCCGCCGACGACCTTCGCGCCGCCAAGTTTCTGAGCGAGCTCATCGCCGCCTACGAGTCGTCGACCTCGGCGCGCAGAGAGCGCCGGGGCGGCTCTCGACGCTCCTCCGCCTCCTCCACTTCCGCCTCCTCCACCTCCGCCGCCGCTTCCTCCTCATCCTCCTCCTCCTCCTCCCCCTCTTCCTCCTCCTCCGCCTCCTCGCACTCCTCGCTCTCCTCGCACCCCTCGCACCCCTCGCACCCCTCGGCTCCCGGTGCCGACCTTGACCGCAGGCGGCCTCGCGACGGCCGTCCGCTCGAGGACTGTGCGGCTGCCTCGCTCGCGGGCGGACAGCGTGGGCCCGAGGCCTTTTTCTCGTCCATGGATTCTGACGAGGACGACCCGACCGAGCCGCTCTTCGGCGACGACCACCCCGCGCTGCGCTCCACGAGCTCGGCCGACGAGCTCGAGGACATTGACTTCATGTTCGTCAACGGCGCGCCGCCGCCCGACTGGCTGCTGCGGCTCGGTCGTCTGCTCCAGGCGGGGTCTGGCCGCCTTCGCAACGTCTTCCGCGCCCTTCTCTGGGCGCACGGCGAGGCCGCGGCGCGTGAGTCGCGCCACGCCACCGCCATGGTGTCCGCCGTGCGCGACCTCTCCGGAGAGGAGGACGAAGGCGAGCGCTCGGCCCCATCTCCGCGGGCCGTGGCCGATGCGCGCCCCGAAGCGGACGCCGGCGCCGGCGCCTCTGCGGCGCACGGGGACGAGGACGCCTCGTCGTGCGCCGACCTCGGCGCCAGTGCGCCGCGACGCGCCGCCTCCGACGCCTCCGACGCCTCGCAGAACTGGGGCCTCGCAGACGAAGACACCGTGCCAGACCTCGAGCTCGACGCTGATACCTACGCCAGCGCTGACGCGGACGCGGGCGTCGACGCCTCGCGCGCGCGCTCGCGCGGGACGCCGCGCTCGGACGCATTTCCGACCCCCGAGGGACCGCCCCGCGACGGTTCGTTGCCTGCGCCGATCGAGGAGACGCTCCTGCGGCTTCCGTTCTCGGTTGCGGCCGCGGTGCCCTCTGGGCCCGAGCCCACGCCGCTGGCTTGCTTCGCCGCTCCAGCCACTATCCAGTGGCACGGACCGGACGCCTTTTCGGTCGAGATTGCCACGGACAAGCTGCCGCAGTCGCTGTGGGGCGCCGCCGCCGACCCGGACGCCGCCATGTCATCAGACCTCGGCTCGGACGCTGCCGCAGCGCGCTCGGAGACCGTCAGCGAGGAGGGGACCGGGGCGCAGCACCCCTCGAGGCGCGGCGAGCGCGCATCCTCGTGGCAGGGAGGCGCCTCCCCCGAGGTGCCGTCGGCGAGCGGGTCTTTGGATGCCGCTGCGGCAGAGGTGGCAGAGATGCTTGAGTCGGTGCGGCAGCGCACCTCTGGGGCGTCGACCTGGACCTCCGCTCCTCCGCAGCCCGAGCGCAAGCGCGAACCCCCGGGGCGCATGTACCTGACGCGTCTGCGTCTGGCGCCGGAACCTCCCGCGCGCCCCTCGCTCAAGGGTCTTCCGCGCCACATCTCGGGGGGTCGCGCCGGCAGCGTTCCCTCGCACGGAGGGGCGGTCACCGCGGGCAGCGCGCTCCCCGGCGTCTCGTATCGCGGTGCGGCGGGGCCGCATCGCGACCCGCTCAACGGCGTCTTTCTCGGTGCCTACGCCGCGTCGACGCTCGAGGTGCTTCACCTGCGCCGCTGGTCCGGGCACGGCGGCGAGTGGGTCTCGGGCGTCAAGCTGACCGGCGACGCCCACGTGCCTTGCGGCGAGGTTTCCTTCCGCGCGCGCGTGGGGCGCCGCGATCGCCTGCCGATCGGCGATCTGTATCCCCCAGAGCTTGGGGTCGTGGCCAGATATCGCGGCCAGGGCCGCGTCGCCGAGCTCGGCTACCGCTCGCCTCGCTGGGTCGAAGGAGAGCTGCTCGTGTTCGCGCCGGGCACCGCGGCCGTGCGGGGCGCCGAGGCCGCGTTCATGTTCGTCATGTCCCCGCGCCAGCGCTACCTCATTCTGCTGAACCGCATCGACCTCGGCGCGCTGGAGCGCGCTGCGACCGAGCACGGCGCGGGGCTTGCCGACGATGAGGGACCCTGGCCCCCTCGCGCCTCGGGACGCGCGCCCGTCTAGTGCGCCGATCGGGCACCGAGGCATCGGACGGAGGACGCGGCGCTTTCAGATGCCGTCGCATCGCCGTTAAAAGCTATCGAAGCCGCGCGTCCTGTCGTTTCTGCTCCCCAGAAATGTGCCTTTTGCTTTTTTTTAGCCTCTTTGCCCCAGAACCACTCGCCAAGTTGCGGCTCTCCCAAACTCGTGATGAGGTAGCGATCCTCTTTTTTTCGTCCTCTCCACGCCCTTGTTTCCTCTGGGCCGTCTTCCTCGGCTCCGCTCCGCTCCCCCCCCCC
>PEIA01004551.1:0-11372 GCA_003613005.1 Prototheca ciferrii
GCCCCTGCCCCTGCCCCTGCCCCTGCGCCGGGGCCGGGGCAGGGGCAGGGGCAGGGCGGGGCGCCCGCAGCCCCGCCCGGCGCCTCCTCCTCCTCCTCCCTTTCCCCGCATCTCGCTTCCTCGGCTCCGAAGAGTCCGTTGCGCGTGTTGGGGGGCCTTTTCCCCGGAGGCTCGCGCTCTCCGGGCGCCTCGGGTGCCTCGACCTCTGCGACGGCAGCCGCGGGGGCGGACGGCGCGGGTGATCCCGACGTCCTTGCGAACGGCCAGATCCAGGTCGCTCCGGGCGAGTCTGGGACGTCGTCGCTGGGGCACGCGGCTCGGCACGCGGCCGGCGCGGCCGGCCCTGGCGAGTCGTTCGCCTCGGGACTCCGCGCCTCGGAGCTGCACGACGGCTCGGGCCGCTCGGCGCTCGAGGGCCTCCCCTGGGAAAGCCCCGAGTGGGGCGTCGGCACGAGCGACGAGGCCACTGGGGCCGCAGGAGCCGGAGCCTCGGCTGGGGGCAGGACTGGGACTGGGGCTGGGGCTGGGGTCGGGGTCGGCACGGGCTCTGGGGCAGGGGGCCCCGCGCCGCGCGCCGGGTCGGAGCTGCCGCAGTCGCTCGGCGCCGCCTTCGACTCGCTCTTCGGCGCCGCAGTCGCGGCGGGCAAGACAGGCAACGGCACGGGCACGGACAACGGGACCTCCAGCCCCTCGCCCGCCGGCACCGCCGACGCCTCGGGCACGTCCCGCGAATCGCCCAGGGCCAGAAACCCCGGAAACGGAACCACGAACGGACTCGCCGGGGCAGGAAACGCCAACGGGCTTGCTCTCGGCGCCAACGGGCTTGCTCTCGGCGCCAACGGGCTCCCTGGCGGCGCCAGCGGGCTACCGAACGGCGCCAGCGGGCTTCCGAACGGCGCCAGCGGGCTTCCGAACGGCGCCTCCGTCGCCGGGGCTTCTTCGCTGGCGTCCCCGGCCGCTGCGGCTCCCCCCCAGGCGCTTCCGTTTGCGCACGCGCAGTACGCTGCGGCCCCCTGGGCGATTCCCCCCCAGGACCTGGCGCTTTCGCGTCGCCCCGACGGCACGCTGGCGCAGCTGGGCGTGGGCGCGTTCGGCACGGTCTACCGCGGGGTGCTCCGCGGCGTCGAGGACGTCGCCGTCAAGGTGCTGCGGCGCGCGGACGACGCGCGCGTCGCCGCGGCGCTGGCGCGCGAGGCGGAGCTGCTGCACCGCCTCGACGACCCGCACGTCGTGCGCTTCCGCGGCGCGGCGCTCGCCGGCGACGCGGCCGTGCTGGTGACCGAGTACATGGCCCTCGGAGACCTCTGGAGGGCACTGGGCGCCCGCGACCCCTCTGGCGCGCGGCTCTTCGGCTGGAGGCGCCGCGGCGCGCGCGTGGCGCTCGACGTGGCCCTGGGCCTGCGCTACCTGCACGAGCGTCGCGTCGTGCACCTCGACGTCAAGTCGGGCAACATCCTCCTGGACCGGCTGGGCAACGCCAAGGTCGCCGACGTCGGCATGGCCCGCGTCATCCAGTCCACCTACCTCTCCTCGCTCCACGCGGGCGTCGGCACCTTTGCCTGGTCGGCACCCGAGGTCCTCGCGGGGCGCCGCTGCACGCCAAAGGTCGACGTCTACTCGCTCGGCGTCGTGCTCTGGGAGATCGTCACGGGAGAAGCACCCGTCCGGGGCGACATGCGGCCGCCGAGAGTGCCGGAGGAGTGCCCGCTCGCCGTCGCAAACCTCATCGAAGCCTGCATGAGCGAAAACCCGGCCGACAGACCCTCGAGCGAACAGGTCGCGCAACTCCTCCAAGTCATCGTCCGCGAACAAGACGCCAACGGCGACGAGCAGGCCCCAACGACCGGCGACCGCGAGGGAGGAGAAGAAGGAGGAATGGACAACGGACCGAGTCCGCCGCTCGCGCTCCCGCCAGAACCCCAGCCGGGAGGCTCGCGCGTGGTCGCCACGGCAGCCACCACCGGAGAAAAGGGAGGAGGACCGGGAGGTCTCGGAAGAGGAGGGGGCGGAGACGTTGCACCGCCAACGGGGCCTGAGGAACGCGCAGGGCCGACGCCCTCTTCCTCTGAAGAAGAGGAGAGCGTCAGCGTCGAAGAGACGACCGCGGGAGCGGAACAGACGCCACACCCGACCCCAGCCGGGCCGCAGCCAAACGGCGACGTCTCTGGGCCCCGAGGCGACGACGGCGACGACGACGACGACGACGACGACGACGACGACCGCGTTCCGGTACCCAGTGACCCGGTCTCCAGCGGCGGGGTGGCGATCGCGGACGGGGTCGTCGCGAAGATCGGAAACGCCGTCGCCGTGCCCAACGGCAGCGCCTCGGCAGCCGCCGCCAGAACGCCCGCGGCCACCGTCGCGTGCCCGCTCCCCTTTGGCGCCTCTGCCCCCGCAGCCGCTGCAACCGCGGCGCGGGAAGCGACGCCTCGCGATGGTGACGATGCGAGCGACGACGATGAAGGTGAAGACGACGAAGAGTGCGTCGAGGTGTCGTCGTCGTTTGCCGGTCCGTCGGGGGGCTCGCATGCGACCCCCCCGACGGCATCCGTCGAGGCCCCGGCCGCCGTCGCTGTCGCCGTCGCCTCGACCGCGCCCCTCTCGGGACCCTACACGGTCGCCGTGGAGACGAGCCGCAGCGTCGACGCCGACGCGCTGACGCGCTCCCTCGAGGAAATGGCCGCAGGCTTTGCCCCGGACGAAGGCCATCCCGACGCCACGCATCTCTAAACTCCCCAAAGGGCCTCCTCTCGAACGCAACGCGAGGGACCTCAACCCCACCTGTGACCTCTTCGGTGCTCCACCCCCCGTCCCCCTCCTCTCTCCCCGCCTCTCCCCGCTCCCGCACCCGTGCTCCCGCTCTCGTCGCTTTTGCCCATTTGCTTCTCTGACCCCCTCCCCTCTTTCTTCTCCTTTTCCTCTCCTCTCCTCCCCTCCCCTCCCCTGCTTCAACGTCACGGCACTTCTCCGCCCTTTCTTCCTTTTCTCAGCACATTTTTTTCGTCATGTCCTCTCCCCATTCTCCGGCACTGTTCGCTCTCGTTCTTTCCCGTTGTCGTCGCTTTGTCGCACCTGCCCCAACACCCTTTCATGCAACCCGCCTCCTCCCCCTCACCCCCTTTTTTCATCTCCTCTCCCCCCTTCTCTCTCTCTCTCTCTCTGTCTCTCTCGCGTTCTTCTACTTTCTTTCCGCCAAATGCCCCCGCCGCTCCTCGCCTCGCAGTCTCGGTGAGGTGGGGGGGGGGGGGGGGGGGAAGGCGGCCGCTCCTGTCGTTTCGGCGTCTTGCCCGTCTACCCCTCCTTCCCCGTCCTACCTTGCCGCTGAACCGCACTCCGCGGCCCCTGCCGCCGATCGTTTCTTATGCGTTTTACCCTACCGCGTGTCGTTCGTCCCCGCGTGGGTGAGAGGGGAGGAAAAGGAGAAAAGGGGGGAGGGAGTAGCGAGAGCACGAGGGGGAAAAAAGGCGGGCAGCGCCAGAGCGTTTGAGGCGGCACGAGATGATCCGAGACGAGTCTGGAAGGCCCGCTTCTCTCTCCTTGGCTGAGGGACTGTGTTTTCCGGCCGAGGCCTCTCTTCTTCCTTTGGAGAGGCCTCTGACCCTCTTCGTTCGCTGCGTCGTGCCTTTTCTTGCGCGTCGCCTTCGTTCTCTGCCGTCCCTTAAGCGGTCTCCATTCTGCGGCGAGCACCTCGCTCGCGCTTCCTGCTCCCCCCCTCCCCCCTCCCTCGCTTCTCATCCTGTGTGGTTTGGGTGGCAGAGATCTTCCTGTTTTCTTTCTTGCCCCCCGCCCCACGCTCCTTTTTCTTTCTTTCTCTTCTTCTTGCTCTTCTCCCCCTGTTCATCCGCGCTGCGCTCTCGCTCCGCAAGCGATCGTTGCGTTTTTCGGCCGCGTCCTTTTCGTCTTGCCGCCCTTTTTCGTCGGTACCCGTCTCATCGTTCGTCGCTACCAACGTTTCCTTTCTTTTCGTTCGTCCCACGAGAGAGGTTTCCACCGTCGATTCGCCTTGGAAATTTGTCAGGATCGTGTCTCTGCCATCGCCGCCAGGAGCCAGGCAGCCAGAGATCGCCAGTTTTTCGCGTTACCACCACCGTCCCCACGCACTCGTTCGATTCCTGACCCAACTCATCACATGTGTGCTCGGGAGCCCCATTCCCCCCCCCCCTCCCCCCCCCACCTCGCGTCGCGTCGCTCGTCGCCGTCGCCTCGAACGCTCTCGATGCACCTCCTTCTCTTATTTTCTTTCTTTCTTTCTTTCTTTCTTTTCCTTCCGTTACGCTCTGTCTGATTAACTCTGGTGCTCCAGGCGTCCACCAACCCCCCACACTTGCTGCAGCCGTCGCAGCTCCCCTGCCCCCATACCTTCCTTCCTCAAACTCCCACTCACCCTCACCCTCTTTCTCTCTCCTCCCTCCTCTCTCTGCCTTTCTTCCGTCGACACACACGCTTTTTCTCTCTTTTGCTTTCTCTTGCCCCCTTACGTTCTGTGTTCTGTCTTGCTGGCGTTTTTCGGTGTTCTTTTCTCATCTTCAGCGCTGTTTGAGCGACAGCCGTGTCATCCTCTCGTTCGTTCTTCCATCCCTCGCTCTTACATCTCCCATCCGTACGCACGATCTGGTAGCCCCTCTCTTTTGTTTTGGCGTTAGTATTCCTTTTTTTTACGCATTCTTTTTCCTGCACCTCTGGAACCGTTCTCCTTTTCTCCCTGCCCTCTCCTTCGCTGCCCTCGTTCGCCTGCCCCTGTGAACGGTGCATCGTTCGAAATCTTTTCTTTCTTGTCTCTTCTCATCCACCAGCGTCCCCTCAATCGCTCCAGATCGCCTCCTGCCGTGTGCCTCATCAGCGTCGCAATTGCGATGATTCCGTCCTCCCAGGATGATCACCGAGAGCCCTCTCACAGAGTGTCTCCCTCCCGCCCCCGCCCCCTCCACCATCTTCAGACTTTGTTCCTCCCGATGAACCTCGATGGCCCTTCGCCCGGCCAATGCCCACCTCTTCCCGCGCGCTTCCCGCGCTTCCCGCGCACCTGCCTGCGCGCACGTGCACCTCTAATGCACTGTGTAATGACGCGACGCCCGTCAGCACCGCACCGCGCGGGCGACTGACAGACAAAAGGATAGCCATGGGAGGAGAAAGAAAAGGCGGGCGAGAAAGGGGAGGAGAAAGAAAGAAGAAGAGAAAGGAAAGAAAATATTAAAGGGGCAGACTTGCATTTCCTGCCACCTCCCTTTCAACAGTTCCGACCTCTTCGAGGGTCGCGTGCGTTTAGAATGTCGTTCCCTGCGCACGTTTCTGTATTTTTTGTATTCGTTTACACGAGGCGCGCGCGGCGCGCCGTAACATACTCGTGTGGGTTTGGTGCAGAAACAGAACGAGCGAGCGAACGAAACGACGAATCGATGGAATGTACGAAAACAAAAGGGTAGCGACAGAGAAAGAGAGGGAGGAGACGAGAGAGCAAGAAGATCGAGGCGATGCGGCGAGAAAAAACGGAGAGAGGTGGAGTCGGAGCGCTGGAAGCGACACGCGCGTGTTCCGGAAGCGGCCGTGATGAGGTAGTGGGGTCATGAGGCGACGAGGAGAGACGGGCGGCCTTTTCGTCGCCCAGGTCCTCCCGTGCCCCCCCCCCCCGACCTTGCCGAGGAGATGCGCCACTGCCAAGCCGTCCCCGTGCCGCCGCGTACACTCGATCCCAGCATGGCAAAAAGCAGAAAAAAAGAGAGACGGGGGAGAAGGTGCGAGAAAGTACCGCGCAGGGCGACGAGCAAGAGGCGTGAGAGAGCCCGAGCGACGACAGAGCGACGGAAACGCAGCGCCCGCCCCGTACTACCGCCTAAGGAAAGAAGAACCGTGGGGTAGACAAAAAGAGAAAGATAGAGAGAGAGAGAGAAATGTGTGAGAGAAGGAAAGAAAGAAAGAGCCGGGTCGTTTCAAAGAGGAGAGCCGCGGAAAGAGGGGTGGAAATAGCGCATGCAGGCTTGGCGACGTTGGGGACGGCGAGCAAATGGGCTATTCGAAAGCGGCGGAGAGAGCAATGCAAAAAGGAGACTGGAGTGTCGAGCGCTCGGTGGGGGGGAGAGGGGGAGAGAAGGCGATTCCCCCTCCCAGAGACGCGCTCACGAAAGATGGCGGGGCGACGCGCGCAAGCGAACGAGCGGCGGGCGGGGCGAGCGCGGGGGCGGCTGCCTGCTGCCTCGGGGCTGGCCGAACGGTTCGACCGAGCGCGCCAACGCACATTGGAGAAAGATGGAAACGCAAAGGACGCGTGGGCTGGCGGCGACGCGATACGGAACGCGAGATCGACGAGTCGCGGGCAAGCCAGAGGGTGCGCGGCGACCGGTCGGAGGGCGGGAAGGCGAACGAGAGGAAAGGAGAGGGACAGAGGGAAAGCCGCGGCGGTCGGAGAGAGGGAGACGTGGCGGGCGGAGACCGCGGCGGGGGAGGCTGCTCCCGGCGACTCGGGGTCGCGGGTTCCCGCTGGGGCATGAGGGCGTCCACGCAAAAGGTACAGGCGGAGGACGCGGAGACGCCAGAGGAGCGAGCGAGGACGCGCGCCTCGAAACGAAAACAGGAAGAGAAAAAACAACAGATCGCAGACAGGAAAGACGAAAAGAGATGGAAGGAATCGGTGGTCTAAGCCCGAGGAGAAGAACGAGACGGGCAGAGGGGAAAAAGGAAAAGGGAGGAGGGGGGGAAGGAGGAGGAGGACAAGGTGCCATAGGGGAATTCAAGCACCGCCCGGGTTCTATCGAGCGCTCGGGCGTTGACGCTCTCAAGTGCGTTCGTCGTCGAACGCTCGGGCGTCGGTCGAGCGACGGTTCGTGCATCGTCAGCCGTCGCGCATCGTCGATCTTCTCGAGCTCACTCGTCGTCAAAGCTTGGGCGCTGCCAGGCGCCCGCCCTTGCGGCGGGTGCCCCTCCCGCGGCATCGAGGGAGGGCAGGGAGAAGGAGGAAGCTGCAAAGGGCGACGCGCTCGCCGGCGGCGGCGCGGCGACCGGCGGCTGCACCTGGGCTGCCTGGGCCGTCGGGACGACGGGCGCGGCCGAAAAGCCCGCAAGCGCCGCCGGAGCGAGCGACAGGAACGGAGACCGCGCCGGCGTCGGCGCCGGTGAGGCTGGCAAGGCGGGCGACGCCGCGGGAAGCGCCGAGGCGGCGGCGGCGGCCAGGGAGGCGGACGTCGCCGAGGCGGGAGAGGCAGACGCCGGGGAAGACGCCGAGGCGGGGGAGGCAGACGCCGGGGAAGACGCCGAGGCGGGAGAGACAGAGGCCGGGGAAGACGCCGAGGCGGGAGAGACAGAGGCCGGGGAAGACGCCGAGGCGGGAGAGACGGAAGACGAGGCGTTCGCGACGACGGCACGTGAAATGCCGGCCCGAGCGTCGGCCTGGGCGCTGGCCCGAGCGCCGTCCTCTACCTCTGCCTCGGCTGAGGCTGACAGAGTCAGGACCGACGGTGTCGGGGCCGAGCCTGTCAGTGGAAACGTTCCCGCTCCCGCTCCCGCTCCTCTGCTCTGCTCCTCCTTCTCCGGCTGTTCTTTCTCCTTTGCGGGCTCCGTCTGATCCAACATGCGCTGCGCCTTTGCTTCCGCCTCCACTCCCGCTCCAACCCTCTTTTCCTCCGTTCCGCTTGCTCCCTCCCTTTCCGCTCGAGCGACGCCCTCTGGGGGTTTCTTTTTCTTTTTGCTCGCGTCGAGCCCGTCGACGAGGACGGTGAGCCGTTCGACGAGCTCCCTGGTGGTGGGTCGCTGGTGCGAGGCGTGCGCCGTGCATTGGTGGAAAAGGTCGACGACCTCCTGGGGGCACTCGTCCGGGACTCGCGGCGGTCGGAGGTTGCCTCGGAGCGGCGTTTCGCCCGTGATGATCTCCCAGAGCACGACGCCGTACGAGTAGAGGTCTGCGCGCGGGGAGCAGCGCTCGCCGATGAGCACCTCGGGGGCTGACCAGGCAAAGGTCCCGACGCCGGATCCCGAGCACGAGAGCGAGTGCGAGCGCGAGATGACGCGCGCAAACCCGACGTCGGCGATCTTGGCCGTGCCGTCGCGCGCCAGTAAAATGTTGGCCGACTTGAGGTCGAGGTGCGCGATGCTGCGCGAGTGCAAAAAGTGCAGGCCGCGAGCAATGTCGAGCGCGGCTCGGGCGCCGCGGTTTCGCCACGCGAAGACGCGGTCGCCGCGCGCGTTGCGGAGCGTGGCGGCGCGCCAGAGGTCTCCAAACTCCATAAACTCGGTGACCAACATGGCCTCGGCGCCGCGGATGCAGGCGCCCACAAACTGCACGATGTTGTGGTCGCGGCAGCCGCGCAGCAGCGTCACCTCGCGGATGAACTCGTCGCGGCGACGGGGGTGATCCATGCCGGCGATCACCTTGACGGCAACGGGCTGCACGCCGTCGAGGAGCGCCTTGTAGACGCTGCCGTACGCGCCGCTGCCGAGCAGCCACGGAGAGCCGTCGGGACGGGCCACGATCGAAATCTCGTCGGGAGAGACGCGCCCGTCCGTCCACGGCAGCGCCAACGGCTCCCGCCACGGGAACAGAGCGCGGTCGAGAGACGCCGCCGACGGACGCTCCAGCGACGGAGGAGAGCCGCCCGCCGCACGAGACGCCCCGGACGCGCCCCGGACGTCGAACGAGCCCGTGCCCGCGTCTGCGCCATGGGACCCCGCCGCCCGGGCCGAGGGGGCCAAGGCGCGCGAGCGGGCCGAGGCCGCGGAGAGGGCGTCGGGGCCGGCGGCGTCGCGGTCGGCGCTCGAGTGTCCCCAGAATCCGTCGTTGCGGCTCGAGGCGCCGGCGGCGGCGCCGAAGAGGCCTCCGCGAAGCGCGCCGGAGCCGGAGGCGCCGCGCGGCCCGGCGCGTGCGTCCGGGGCAACGGTCTCGCCGGGGGGCCTTGAGGCCGCCTCCGCGTCCCGGCCGCCGCGCTCGCCCGGGGCCGCGGCCCCGGGGAGGTGGCCGGTAGCGGGGACGCCCGAGACGGGGGGCGTGGGTGGGTGTCGGTGTCTGGGCCCCGAGGCGCGTCCCGTGGCCGCGTCGTGGAGGGCTCCAAACGACCCCAAAATGGTGGCCGCGAGTCCTCCTGCGCGCCGCCTGCTGTCCGGCTGTCCGCGGGGCAGGCCAGCCTCGAGGTCGCCGCCAAAGGGCGTGTGCGAGTCGGGCGGCCGAAAGCCGTCGGCGGCGCCGCCGAGCTCCGGGGCGGCGCCCGGGTCGTCGCCGCGCTCCGCCGTTCCTCCCGCCTCGGACGAGCCTTCGAGCTCGCCATCCACCAGGGGACGCTCGGGCGACGGACGCGCAACGTCCCCGGCCGGACCCAGCGGCGAGCCGTCCGAAGCGCGTCCGCCTCCGCCTCCGCTTGCGCCGCCTCGCTTGCCTCGGGCGGCGAGGCGGCGGCGCTTGCGCACGACGAAAAAGGCGGCGGCCGCGGCCAAGGCGACGGACACGCCAGCGATCGAGCCCACCACGCCGGCGACGATCGCGCGCCACTTGTTCGAGCTCTCCGAAGGCGGCGGGGAGGCGTCCACCTGCTCGCCCAAGGTCTCGAGCGCATCTGGAGACGACGACGACGACGACGAAGAAGAAGAAGAAGAAGAAGAAGAAGAAGAAGAAGAAGAAGAAGAAGAGGAACCGTCCGAGGTGGCGGTGCCGTCCGTCGACGCCCGAGCGTCGGGCGAAGACGCGTAGGCATCCGGAGAAGGAGAGACGTCCGAGCTGCCGTCGTCGACGGCGCTCGACGGCGACGAGGCGGCCGATACGTCGCTCTTCTCGGTGGCAGCGGCGTCGTCGTCGTCGTCGCTCTTCTGGGCGGCGGCGTCGTCGCTCAGATCGCCTTGTTCCGGTGCGGGCGCAGGCGCTGCCGCACGGGTTTCCTCGGCGGGCGACGCGGGCGTTCCCGTGGTCGTGGTGGTGCCGAGGGCGGCACCATCGTCGGGCAGGACTCCCTCGTGACCCGAGAGCGTCGTCGACTCGCCGTCGTCGTCGTCCGACGAAGAGCTGGTCGACGTCGAGGGAGCCGTCGTCGTCGTCGTCGTCGTCGTCGATGACGATGCGCTGCCCGTCGTGGTAGACGTCGTCGAGCCGTTGATCGAGCTGAGCGACGATGACGCGCCCTGGCTCGACGTCGACAGCACCAACGGCGGCGATGGAGGGGGGGGAGGACCCGGCGACGGAGGCGGCGCAGAGACGGGCGACGGTGACGGCGAGGGCGGCGAAGCGGCCTCAGAAACGCCTGCCGAACAGAGCACAGAAGCTTCGACGGTCGGCGACGACGACGGCGAAGAAGAAGGAGAAGAAGCCGAGGCGTTGTGCGACGCTCGGGTCGTGCCGAGCGTGCCGGTGCCCTCGGCGACGGCCATGAGGCTTTCGAGCAAGGCGCCCGCCGAGGCCGTCGGGGAGGCGCCCTGACCGGCCACCGACGTGGGATCGGCCTCTGAGACCAGCGAGGCAAACGCCTGCGCCACCGGCGCGCGCAGGCCGTACGATCCGTCCGTGGCCAACACCGCGATCGTGCCGTTGGAAAAGAACGCCACGCGACCGCCGTCGCCGCCGTACCGCAAATCCTGCTCCATGAACAGATCCAACGCGCTCAGCAGACCGGCCACGGACACAGACGCCATCGAATCGCCAGAAACCTCGAGCAGCTCGGAAGACAGCGCCTCCTCCGTCGCAGGAGCGAGCGCAAACGGAGACGGAGAGGCGGACGACGACGTCAGGGCCAGAGCCGGAGCAGACGCGGGAACCAGAGCCGACGTGGGCGACGAAACGGGCAAGGCGACGCCAGAGACGCCAGAATCCGTAGACGGCGCGGCCGCGAGGGGAGCGGCGGAGGGGGACAAGACGGGCGCGCCGGGAGACCGCTGGGAACCGGCCGCCGCCCCGCCGGGGGACGAAGGGGAGGGGGCAACGCCAGAGGCAACCGGGGAGGCCACGGCCGCGGGCGAGGGAGAAAACTCCCCAGACCAGGCACCCTCCTCGACGTCCGCCTCGTCCGCTGCGGATGCCGCGGACGACGAGGGAGACGACGAGGGAGACGAGCCGACCACCTCGGTCGCAACAAGCGTACCTAAAGCACGACCGCGACCAAAGTCCGAGTCGGATGAACGAGCAGAGGCGCCAGACAGCCCGGAAACCGAGCCGTCGGAGAGGCGAACGCGCGGAGACGTGTCGCCGCGCGGCCCCAAGCCGGTCGGCCCGGGGCGAGGCGCAGGCGCACTCGAAGCGGCATCCCGCGCGGCCGCGAGACCGCAGAGAAACAGCAACACCGCGACCGCGAGGAAAGCGAGAGCACCAGGCCGCATCATGCCGCCGCGGCCAGGGCGCGCGAGCGCATCGAGGCAGGCGCCGAGGAGAAAGGGGAAAGGGGGGGGGGGGGGGGGGGGGGGGGGGGGGG
>PEIA01004573.1:0-11361 GCA_003613005.1 Prototheca ciferrii
GGCGCCCCCCCCCCCCCCCCCCCTTTTTGCGACCTCTTCCTGTCTCGCGTCCTCCTCTCTACGTTCTGCTCGCGTAACTGCGCTCTTACACGCATACAAGTACAGCACCCTCGCGCACACACGCGCCTTTGCGTTTCCAGACGCGCACGTGCGCGTCCCGTTGGTCTCTCTTTGCGTTACTTTCCGTCGACGGCAAGCTGGACTCCCGAGGCGGTTCCGCAAGAGGCGAAGCCGATGTTGGTGCGCTTGTCGCCCACGACGATCTGGTTGATTCCGGAGAGCATCACCTTTTGGTGCTCGATCGGAATGCCGGTGGCTTCCGCCAACTTCTCCTTGATCTCCTCCTTGGTGGCCGTGGGGGCAATGTCGATCGTCACCTCGCTCCCGCACGCCAGGTGGTTGGTGATCAGCTTCACCTTGGTGGGCTTGCCGCCAAGCAGCGACGACGTCATCGTCAATGACGCAAAGGAAGCCGAGGAAGGCACGAACGCGGAAAGGCGGGCAGCGTCGGACACCGGACGAGAGCCGCACAGCAGGCGGAGCGACGAAGCGGGGGGGAGGGGAGAGGCCGAGCTCGCCTGTGCCAGGGGGAGGGGCAAGGGGAACGGAGGAGGAGCAGGAGAAAAAGGAAGAAACGGAGACAGCGCGGTGAGCACATTCCGAGAGACTCGAAGAGATGAAGAGAAAGAGAGAAAAAGAGAGGTCGGAAGATTCGAGATGTGGAAAATGCACGCAAAGCTGCACGAACCCAGGAACCGCCGCATCGTTCAAGCGTCCGCAGGTGCCAGGCAAAAAAGAGGAGAAGAGAACGCGGACGCGGGCAACAACTACAATGAAATAAAACCCGCACAAAAACACATCGTGACAAAGTCAGAAAGAAGAACACGAAAACATCCACGCTCGTTTCCCCGAGCTTTCGTTTCTCTTTTCGTCGCCGTTGGGTCGAATCGGCGCCCCACCCCGGCCCTCTCGGCTCTCCCTCCGCGTTCGCCCAGTCCTCTCCCGTCTCCACCCCACACCGCGCCTCCCAACCTCTCCTCACACCATCCCCTTCTCGCCCTTCCTGCGCCGTTTTCCACTCCACCTCCCTTTGCATTTTCCACTCTTTCAACAGCCGTCTCTCCGCACCTCGAGCGCGCGCTTCAGGTCGGCGCCCGTGGCGTCCTCGCAGACGCGAACGCAGGCCGTGCGGCCATCGAGACCGCGCACGAACAGCTGCATGGCGATTCGCGCGCTAAAAAAAGCTCTCCGCGCGACGTGATCAAAGGGAGGCGATTGGCAATGCTGAAAAATGACGCGATCGAGCGGTAGATCTCCACGAACGGCCCGAGACTCTTCAAGCCTGGTGAAGCCCGCCCGGGCGCAAGACCGCGCGGGCGCGGGAGAGCGCGAGGGGACGAGGAGGGGGGCTGTCGGAGATTGACCGGCCGGTCAGCGCGGGTCGCCAGGCGGAGGGGGCTCCGAGAGGGGACGAGGGGCATGAGTGGGGAGGGGGGGGGTACCGAACGGAAAGGCAGGAAGAGGCGTGGTGGAGGAGGGAGGGATGGGAGAGTCGGGGGGAGAGCGGACGTGCGGCAAGAGAGGCCAGAGCCCTGGGCCAGAGAGGAGCCCTCCGTCCCCCCCCCCCATCGAAGAGCCCCTCCCCCGCCGCGTCCTCTCACCGACACCTTCGCCCTCTTCTCCCCCCCCACCGCCACCGTCACTGACGTCTCGCGGGGGCGCGCGCAGCCTGCGCGCTGGCCGCGTGCGGCGTCCACATCTCGGGGCCTCGCGGCCTTGCCGGTTCGGATCGGCCGCTTGGCGAGCATCCGCCGTGCGTTGGCGTGCTTGCAACCTCGCGCGGGGGGCCGCGCTCGTCAGCGAGAGGGCCCCCGCGGCGTCTCCCCGGCGCGCCCCGGCGCGCGCCGGCTCCGGCCGGTCGCCATGACCAGCGAAGGGTTTCTGGACTTTAGCGTGGTCACGCCGCTCGAGAGGCGCGTCCTAACGGCTGTTAGAGAGCATCTGGTGGATTCGAATGCGGACCCGCCGCGCGCAGGCTCGAGGAGCGCCGGGGGTCGGTGGGCAAGGCGTGGCGAACGAACGAGAGAGGCTGGGCGGGCGGACGGACGGACGGCGCCGCGAGGTGGCGCCGAGGAGAAGGGGGGAGACGGGGGGGGAAGAGGTGACGTTTTGTGAGAAGGGGTTTTGTGACGGTTCCCCAAACGAGTTTGAAGCGGGCAAGCTCGGGGAGGGGGGAGTCGAGGATGCGTGACGAGATGTGGGATTCTCCTGGATGGTCAAGGACGTCGGCGACTCCTGGGCCGGCACGTTTGGGGCGACGAGCAGAGCCAGTCTCGCGGCGCATTGGTCGAGTCCTCGTGCGTGTGCAATATCTGGGGATAGTGTCCATTTTCTTTCCTCGCACGCTCTCTCTCTCTCTCTCTCTCTCTCTCTCTCTCTCTCTCTCTCTGTCTCTCCCCCTGTCAATCTTGCCTTTGTTCTTTCTTTCCATTTCAACCTCGGCTTGGTTTAGATTGACGGCGTCGCTGGAGCGTGCGATCGTGCAGCTTCGACAGGAGGTGTTTCCGCCGCCTCCCGCGGGCGAGCGGCGGTCTGGCGCTTCGCCCGCGTCGTCTCCCCCCTGTTCGCCGCAGGGCGGTTGCCGCCATCCCCGCGTGCCGTCGTGGGCGACGCGTCGCATCAAGCACGACTTGCCTTACCGCACGGACGAGTACGTTCTCTCGCTCTACGCGTCGCCGTTTGCGGTGCCGAGCGCCGACTGCCCCGCTCCAAAGCTCTTCGCCTGGTTCTTGGACGCCGAGGGCGAGGCGGGGCTCGTCGGCAAAGGCGGGGCGACGGACGGGGAAGGAGACGCGGCAGCGGGCGCTCGAGACGCCTCGAGTGCCTTCGAAAGCGCCGAGGGAGCCTTTCGAGGCTCTGCGGCGTCCGAGAAAAGCCCCGGCCAAGGCGCCGGCCATGGCGGCGGCTCGAAGGGCGAGGACTGCGTCGCGACGGCTCGCGGCGCGACCTCGGATTCCCGCGACCGTTCCATTGGCCTCGACGGAAGGGCTCCTCTGGCTCTGTTCACGCTCGAGCCCGCGAGCTACTCTGGCCGCGTGCTGGACCAGACCGAGCTGACGGCGCTCTGTTCCGCGCTTTCTTGCGCGCTGGCGGGGGCGCACGAGCCGTGTCCGGCCTTTGTGCCCTTTGCGGACGCGCTGCGAGACGCCTGGCATGGCGTCGGATGGACGACGAGCCAGCGGGGCAGGCAGCCAGCCTTGATCGATGCAGAGACCAAAGCATTAACCCGCAGGTCGGCCCAAACGTCGCCCGATGCAGCGAACGAGGCATCGACCCAAACGTCGCCCGATGCAGCGAACGAGGCATCGACCCAAACGTCGCCCGATGCAGCGAACGAGGCATCGACCCAAACGTCGCCCGATGCAGCGAACGAGGCATCGACCCAAACGTCGCCCGATGCGTTGCCTGTCGCCTCTCCGACCTCGGCTGCTCTCTCTTCCCCGCCTTTTTCAGCGCACGCTCTCAACGTGCCCAGGTCTCTTCCGACTCGGTACGAGACCGAGTCTGTGCGCGATTCGGCTGGCAACGCGCAGGCTGCGGGTTTGTTCGATTTCGCGACGCAGCTGCGCTGCCTCGCTGCGCTCGCCCGGCCGGCCGACCCCGCGGCCGCGGACGCCGCCGAGGACGCCGCCTGGCGGGGCGAGAGCCTCGCGGTGGAACGCTGGAGAGAACGATGCGCAAGGGACGTCAGAACGCAGACAGAGCCAACCGAAACAAAGAGGGAATCAGGCGCTCCTTCCTCTCAGGAGAGCCCTTTGAAGCAGAAAGCCTTTGCTTCACCGAGTGCCGCTTCTTCGCTTCCGCCGCGCTCCACGTCTTCCGTCTCTTCCGCGTCCGCTCCGGCTCCGTCCGCTTCTCTGTCGCTTCTCTCGGAGCCGACGCTCTCTTCGCCGAACGCGCTGGCGTTTCTGGACCTCCCCCGGACCGCCACAGCCCCCGCCGACGCGCCGCCGGCCACCTCCCCAAACCCCGCCGCCGCCCCGAGCCTCGCACCCTCAGCACCCTCTGCAGCACCCTCTGCAGCAGCAGCGGCGGCAGCAGCAGCAACAGCCGGTGGCGCTGACGCGAATTCCCGCCCTACCGATGCCGACGTGGCCTCTGTCACCAGAGCTGCAGCCCCACCTCTGCGGCCCAGGAAAGGCGCAGACGGTTCGACGCTCGCTGCGCCCGTGACTTCGTCTTCGCCCGCGTCTTCTGCGCGTCTCGTTTCGCCTCTCTCGACGCCTCCCGCGTCGCCGCGCGCTCTCGCGCACCCCCCCCGGCGCCCTCGGGCGCCGCCTCCCTCGGCCTCGGTCTCGGGCGAGGCATCGTTTCCGCTGCCGCCCCCCGCGGCGCTCGCGACCCCCCGCCGGGGCCGCCGCGCGCTTCCGTCGTGGCTGCCCGGCACGACGACCTCTGCGGACGCGATGCCCTCGAGGCATCGCCACGCCTCGCGCGCCGCGGCCTCCTCCTCGGCCTCGGGCTCGCGCCGAGATCCCGTGGCCCAGCTCGAGCTCGACCTGACCTGGCACTACCCCGACGCGGCCGACGCGGTCGCGGCGGGGCGCGCGGGCTTCGACCCCGGCGCAGCCTCGTGGCGGCTGGCGTCCGTGGCGCGCGGCGGGGAAGCGGCGCCTTCGGGCGCTCTGCTGCTGCTGCGGCCGGTGCCGGCCACGCGACGGCTGCTGCGGCTGCGGGGGTGCCGGGACGAAGCCTGGGCCGACGACGCCGAGGGACGCGACGACGAAGGCGAAGACCCGACCTCGGACTCGTCCGTCGATCCCCTCGACGTCTGGGAGCCGCAGCGGATCGCGCGGGCGTCCGCGCGCGGCAGGGAGCCCTTCGGAGGGGCCGAGAGCAGGGGCGAGGAAAACGAAACCGCCCCCGCGGGCAGGTTTGAACGATCGAGCGCCGACCGCCGCTCGCAGGCACGCAGCGCTTCCCGCTCGAGGACTAAGAGGTCCAAGCGCGGCGCGCAAGCGGGGAAAATCAGGCGCGGCAAAAAAGGGCCGCGAGCGAAGGCAGGCATCGAGGCCCAAGTCGGTGGCAACGAGGTGGAATCGCCCAAGGCCGGGAGCGGAAACAAGCCGGAGCCAGGAGGCAAGAACGGGCAGCAACGTGGAGAGGCCAAGGAGGAACGCGCAGAAGACGATTCAAACCCTCGAGCGCAGAGCGCAGGCGAAGAAGCCGCTCAGGCTGCAGAAGAGGGAGATGGAGACCCCGCCACCGGTCCCATCCCCTCGGTCGGCGGGAAAAAGCGACCGTTGCCACGCGACGCCCACGCCGCCTCTTCTCGCGCGCTGCCGACCGCGGCGAGTGCTTTCGTTCCCGCGACGTCCCCGTCCGCCCCCGGAAACGCCCCGACCGGCGCGCCCGGGGACGCTCGGGGCAAGGCAGGCGCTCCGGACGCTCCGGGCGCTCCGGGCGCTCCGGACGCCTCCCGCCCCGCTGCTAGCACCCTCCCCGGGCCCGCCTCCCGCTCCGCCCCTGGCTCCCTCTCCGCCCTGCCTCCGGCGCCCTCGTCCCCCCCCGCCATGTCGCCCTCTCGGTCGGTGGCCTCGGCGCTCGCCCGGCTCGAGGTGGGCGTTCGCCGCCCGAGCCCTCCGGCGGCCTCGCCGCGGTCTCGCGGGTCGCGCCGCGCGTCCCCCACGGCCGCGACCTTTGCGGCCTCGCTGTTCGCGCGCTCGCAGTCGCCTCAGGGCACCGCAGCGGCGCTGCCCTCGCTGGCCGCCTCGCTCTTCGCGGGGGGAGGAGGGGGCACGAGCGGGGGGGGCGCGGCAGAGTACGCGCCACTGCAGGATTCTGAGAGCGCGCCGTCGCCGCAAAACTGGCAAGCGGCCGACATCGGCGTCTCGAACGCCGGCGGACGAGGCTCAGGCTCGCCCCTGCACAAACCCCTCCGCCCAGACTCCCCCGACGACTTCACCGGAGCAGAGGACCTCTGGGGCGATCCGCTCGCGGGCGCAGACGCCGCCGACGACTGCGCGACGAGAGCCGACCAGCTTTCAGGCGACGACTCTGGAGAAGACAGCTCCGCGAGCCTGTCGTTCCCGCGCGTCTCCTCCTCCCGAGGCGCCGCGACCGCGATTCGACTGCGCACCGCAGACCCCAGCCCCGTCCGCGCGCCCAGCGCCTTTGCGCGCGCGACGCGGCCGACCGACGGCGCGCGCGACCCGGAACCGAGCCGATCGCAGCGCGCTCCGAATGTCTACCCAACCCCAGTGGCGGCAACAGCGTCGCCCTCGGGCCGCGCGCCGCGCAAGGCGAGGCTGGTGCCGGTGCGGCCGCCGCGATGCGGCGTCCGCGCGCTCGCGCGTTGGGGCGCCGCGCGCGCGGACTTTGACGCGCCGGGCACCTCGCTCGTCTCGCTCGCCATCGCCGACGACGGAGACCCTCTCGGCGACGCGGACTTTCTCGAAAAACTCTTCGGCGGTGACGATGACGACGACGAAGACGTCGACGCCGATCAGCGCCTCCTGGCCAGCCAGGGCTACGGCGCTCGCGATCGCCGCACCGCGGACCGATCTGGCGGGAAGCGCGGCCGGTTCGGAAATGCGCTTGGAGAGGCGCTCGGAAGCCTGGGCGAGGCGCTCGGGCTTGCGAGCGGCGACGACGATGACGAGGAAGAAGAGGACGAGGACGACGAGGACGGCGGCGACGACGAATGCGAGGAAAGCGACGAGACTTCAGAGTCTGACGGGACCGCTGCAGAGGGAGGGAAGAGCGTAGAGAGTCTCTCGGAGGAGCTGGGAAGCAGCACGAACTCGACGGAGAGCGACGAGGCGTTTTCGGACGCGCACGAGGAACCCGACGACGACGGTCCCGAGAATGGTCTCGACGTGGCATGCGAGGAGAAATCAGCTCGGGCTGGGCAGGACCGCAGCGGTTTGGCGAAGCCTCCCCCCTCCGTGCCCGCGCGCGCGCCCTCCCTGCCTCCGGCCGCGGCCCCGTCCTCGACTCCTGGGTCTCCACCATCGACCCCGGCGGCCCCCGTCTCGACGTCCGCGCCGCTGTGCGTCGGGCGCTCCTCGCCGTGGTCATCTTCGCTGTCGCAGCTGGCCGTGCGCTCGGTGCACGCCGAGCTGACGGCATCGGCCGCGGCGGCGCTGTGGCTGCGCTTCTGCGCGCGCCTCCGCCGGCGGTGCCTGGGCGAGGCCGGGGGCCGCCTGCGGCCGCCCCCGCTCGTCCGGATCGCGTCAGAGGGCGCCGGCGCCGGCGGGGCCGGTGCCGCGGGCGCGGGGCGCCTCGCGGTCGTGCCTGCCTCGGAGCGCACGAGTGCGTGTCCGACGCAGCAGCTGCTGGACGTGCTGTCGCTATGCGCAAAGGCCGACGCCGAGGAGCGGCTGGGCTGCCTTGGGTTTGCAGCCTCTCGGGGTGCCCCCCCCTCCTCGAGGGGCCTCTTGCACTCGAGCTCGCCGTCCGTCCAAGGCGCTCGCGACGACCGTGCGGAGCTTGCGTCTTCCTCGTCTCGCGCAGGCGTTCAGGAGCAGCTCTCGAGCGCTCCCAGCGACTCCAGGGTGGGCGCCGGAGCGTCTCGTGCCGCTCTCTCCCAGTCCGCCTCCGTTGGCGTGCCCAGGGCCAAGGCCGTCGACGGGGCGTGCGACGATGCGGCTTCCTCCCAAGCCGCCCCGGAAGCGTCCCGCGCCCGCGCTTCGCCGACGTGCGACCCCAGGGACGTGACCGGGGAGCTTCCTGGCGCTCACTTCTTCTACGACCCGTCGCGTCCGATCCTCATCCCGCGCGTGCGGTCTCCCCCGCCGTCGACCGACGCCTGGGACGTCCGAGAGCTGCAGCGCGAGGCCGCCGTCCACATGGTCCTCGAGCGCGCCGGCGGGCGTCACGCCGGATTTGGCGGGAACGAGGATCCTGACGCGGCGGGAGCGGCCGACCCGTCCGCGCGCGGCGCCGAGCGCGGCGGCAGGGGCCCGTTGCGGCGACCGGCCGACCCGCGGTGGCGGGGCGCCGGCGCAGGCGCGCTCGGATCCGGGCGCCCGGAGCGCTCGGCCCGGAGCCGAGCGCGGTCCCCCCGCTCCGGGCCGGAGTTTGGGGACCGCATCCCGCCCCCCCCCGGCGACGACAGCCTCATCCGGCTGGATTCGTTTGGGAACGCTGACGCGGGACTCGAGGCCGCCGGCGAGGACGACCGAACGTCGGGGCCGGACGGCGGCGCGGGTGGCGTGGACGGCCACGGATCGACGGCACGTCCGTCCGCCGCGGAGGCCGGTGCCGTTCCTCCGTCGGCGTTCTCGCAGGCCTCTGCTGCCGCTGAGGGGCAGGACGAGGGAACCGCCGTGAACGCGAATGCCTCCGAGGGCTTTCGCATGAACGCGTCCGCGTCCTCCTATTCCTCGGCCGTCTCGTCGCTGACGCCCCTCGGGAGCGCCTCGGGCGGCCCGCCGCCCGGGCAGCCTTCCTCCGCGGCGATCGCGGCGCAGCCCGAGGAGCTCGCGGTCTCGGACGACGAGGAATGGGGCGCGTGGACGGACGGAACCAAACGCGACGAATCGCCCCCGAGCGCCGCGCAGACCGCAGCTCCCGCGATGCCCCCTGCCGCCTCCGAGAGCCGAGACGACCTCAGCGACGCCCGCCCCCGCCCGGCGCCCTCGGACCCTCTGCCGGCGCCGGTGCGCTCGCTCCCCGTGCCTCCCGCGCAAACGTCGCCCGTGCCGCCCTCGCCGGAAGAGGACTCGCCGCTCCTGATCGGCGCGGGCGCCGCGTCCTCGTCGCCGCCGCCGCCGCCATGGTCCGCACCTCTCGCGGGAGGTTCGGATGCCCCTTCCCGACGGCTGGGTGCCGCCCAAGCGGTCGGGGCCGGTGCGGACGCGACCGGCGCGGCCGGCGTCGACGCTTCGTCGGCTGCCGCGGAACGCGGCGCTTCGATACCGCGCGAGCGGCACGCCGAGGCCGATGCGACGCTCGCGTCGGCCGCGCGTCCCTCGTCCGCCAACCTCCGGGACGCCGTCTCCGCCTACCCCGTTCCGGAGGCCTCCGAGTCTTCCGCGCGCTCCTCCTCCCCCCTCACGCGCCTGCTCTCGCCCGCCGACGCCGCCCCGGCGCAGCGCACGCCGAGCATCAACGAGACTACGGGACTCTTCACGGATGGAAACACGCGGACGAGAAGCTCGACCGCCCCGTCCACCGAGCCCCCCGCCGAGCGCGCGCGCGCGCCCGCGGGGGCAGCGGGCGGCGGTTCCGCGGCCGCTCGCGCCCTCGGCACCGCGCTCTCCTCGCTCGGTGCGTTCGGGTTTGGGGAAAGCGTGCGGGCGCGAGGGAAAAGGAACACGCGCCGGCGCATACTGTTCTCATGGATCGAACGGGACGATCGATCGAGGCGCGCCGCGCGTCGCCGCGTTTTCTTCCTCGCGTTCTCGTCGCCTGCAGCAAGCGGCCTCTCCCCTCCAGAGAAGGAGTGGGCGCGGGAATGCCTTTTGACTTTTGGCCGCCTCTCCCCCCCCTCGTCGTCCCGTTTCGCGCCCTTCCATCGCTGTCGCGGCGCGCATCCTAAAAACTCCCTGTTGCTGGTGCCATTTGTCACCCGCGTTCTCTCTTCCTCGCCCCTTCTCGCCCGCAGGGTCCTCGTCGCAGCCTCCCGCTCCGCTGCCTCCGCCCCCTCCGGCGACGCTCTTGCCCCCCCCCTCGGCGTCCTCGATGACGACCGGCGGGGGGCTGCTTCCGCTGGCATCCGACATGGCCGCGTTCAAGGCCGCCAATCCAGGCTGCGTGCTGGCCGACTTTGTGCGGTGGCACTCGCCGCGGGACTTTGTGCCCGGCGCTCCCGAAGGCCTCTCGCCTCGCATGCGCGCGCCTGGCCCGAACGGGGGCTTGAACGCCTGGAAGCGCGCCTGGCGGCAGGCGCGCCCGGCTCCGGCGCGCGCGCAGGGCCTCGGGTGGCGCCCCCGCGCGCTGGCCGAGGCGGCGGTGGCCGATCTCGAGGCGCTCGAACCGAGCCAGCTGTGGGCCGACTTTTTCGCGTCCGCGGCTTCGAACGAGCTGCTCGCCCAGCGCGAGCGCGGCGCGGCGCTGGGTCTTCCCGCGCTCGACGAGCCGCTGGCTGCGGCCGAGGCGCGGCTCGCCGGCGCGCTCGGACGCGGGGGCGGTCCGCCGGACGCGCGCGCGGCGGTTCGCGCGACCCGCGCGGCGCGCAAGGCCGCTCGCAGCGGGGAGTCGTTGCTGCTGCGTCTGGGTGGGCATGGTGCGCTCGCGAATGCCGCTTTGGCGGCGGCATTGGCGCCCACGCCCAGCACCGCACCGGTCGAGGGCGAGAGCCGCCGGACGTGGGCGGCCGCGTTGGTGCAGTCGGACCGCGTGGGCGAGGAGGGCCGGCTCCGGCCCGAGGCCTGGCCGGCCGCTTCGCTGGCCACTTGGAATGTGGCCGTCTCCGAGCCCGCCGGACGCGTGCGCCACCGCATGCGCGTCATCGCCCGCGGGTCGCAGGTCCGCGTTTCCTCGCTCACCACGCAGGCAGAGTGAAGCCCCAAGGTGCCGGAGACGAGGGCAAGGGTCGAGAGACGATCCGAGAGCACGCGATTTTCTTTTTTTTTGCTCTCCCTCCCGTCTTCCATGTTCCAAGCCCTCATCGTGCATTTTCTCCCCAAAGCATTTGCGCTCGCTCACTTTCAGCAAAGCGTGCCCTCGAGCATGGTCCTCGATTGCCCCCTTTTTTTTTTCTTTCTTTATGGCATGGCCAGGGGCTCGAGGCGGCTGCAAAGCAACGTCCCCGAGATGCGTTTGTTGTTTCTTTGCTTGTTCGTCTGTTGTTTTCTTGTTCTTTCTTCGCCTCTGCGTCGTACCGCTCTCCCTCTCGGGGTGCCACGTTTTTCCTCCCTTTGCTTGTAATGCCATCGCGAAGAAGCGAGCGCTGGAACGCCAGAGGGCGCGTGCCGTGCCGACCCGTGTTTGATGCTTCCATGACGGGTCCGGTCGGGGAAGAATGCGCGGGACCGGGGAGCTTGGCATGGCGGTCATTCCCGCCGGCCGCGTTCTCCGGCCCCCTCGCCCCCTTTGCCTTGCCCACTCCTCGCCTCTCCCTCTTCGTCTCCCTCTCCTCGCCCGCGCCCGCGCGCAGCCACGGCGGCCGCGCGCGCGTTCGGTTCCCCGCCCGCGCGCGCGTTCGTGCGCCGCCGTGGACGGATTGCCTAGTCCCGCGCGCGCGCGCTCGTCCGGCCTCCTTGCATCCTCCTTTTGGGGCGTCTGCCCACGCCGGTCGCCGCGAATCGACTCGATCCGCGAGGTGCGCGTTCGGGCGAGGCGGCAAGCGGCGAGGCGGTGGCGGGCCGAGAGGGAGCGTAGTGGGTGCGGGAGGGGGGGGGGGGGGGGGGTCGT
>PEIA01004584.1:0-11337 GCA_003613005.1 Prototheca ciferrii
GGGAGGGGCGGCGGCGCCGCGGCGCCGCCGCACCGACAGGGCGCCCACGCCGGCGACCCCCGGCAGCTCGGCTGCCGAAGCATGTGATGCTCTTTACATGCACTTTGGGTGGCTCGGTGTCATCTCATTTTACCGCATCATCCGCACGACGGCAGCGTAAAAAAAACTGCTGCAACTGGAAGTCCGAGCGTTACAGGGTGCAGAGAGAGGAAGGGGCGAGGAGAAGAAGGCAAGGTGTGAGGGGGGAAGGCGAGGGGGAGAGGGCAAAGGGCTCGCGGTCTCCTGGCGAGTGAGGCCTTTCCCTCACTTGCCCCGAGAGCCGGGTTGCGCTCTGGTCGCAGCTCGGACTTTTCGCGGACGTGCAGAAGCCGGAAGACGCGTAGCGGGGAAAAGCGCTTGAATTACACTTTCGAACATTCGGCTGACAGAGGTCAGCGGGTCACTTGGGGGTTGAGGGTTCGGGGATGGGGGGTGGAGTTTGGGTTTGGGGGGGAGGGATGATGATTTGGGGCGACGCGGCGCAGCAAGCGGTTGCGTACTGCACCTCCGCCTCCGCACAGGCACATATGGGGCGTCGTCGCGGTTCGTTACCCTTTGACAAGAACACAGGGACCGCAGGGCCGCGCGTTCGAGGCCGTCTGAAGACGAGCATGGCCCTCTTTGAGCCGTGCTCTCTCGGCCTCGACCATCTCTGGGTCGTTTTCTAGGCCTTGACCTGGTAGGTTTGTGCCTTTTCGTTGGCCTTGGACTCGGTGAATCCCTTGTGCGTCTTTCTGTACTTGTCGAGGAGGTGGTCGCCTGCCGTGACGGTCGGGAAGCGTGCGGGGTTGTCCTCCGAGCAGCAGACGTCGAGGGGCGCAATCGAAGCGTCAAAGCTGGGCTCGAGGAAAAAGGGGATCGAGTAGCGCTCGCGGCCCTCGGCGTTGACGACGCGGTGCAGCGTCGAGACGTACATGCCGTTGGTCCAGTTCTCGAGCATGTCACCAATGTTGAAGACGTACTCGTTGGGCACGGGCGGGACGTCCACCCACTCGCCGCGCAGGCACAGCTGCAGCCCGGGGCAGTCGTCGGTCAGCAAGAGCGTCAGGCAGCCGTAGTCGGTGTGCGCTCCCGCGCCGATCACCCCGTCCTCAGGACGAGAGGCCGTCGCATCGTAGTGCAGAGGACGCAACGACGCGATTGGGTGCGTGAACGACTTGGACAAAAAGTCCTCGGGCAAGTCCAAGCTCAGAGAGAGCAGACGCACGAGACGCATGCCCAGCTCCAGGCACGCCGCGTGGTACGCCATCGTCGTCGCCTTGTAGCCGGGAACGAGCTCCTCTCGAGGGTATTGGTTGGGACCGTGCAGAGGCTTCTTCGCCTCGTCGTCGTCCAGAGGAATGTCGCGACCAAAGTACAGACCCTCGTGCGTCTCCACCTTGCTCAGCTCGGGGTCGAGCGTCTCGCTCCGCATCGGCGTAAACCCACGGTTATTCATGTCGGTCTTGATCTCCATCTTCTGCTCGAGCGGAAGCAAAAAAAACGCACGCTGCTTCGCAAACATGTCGTCGATCAACGACTGCGGAACGCCGTGGTTCGTAACTGCACACAACGAAGGGAAAAAAGAGCGGGGAGGACGGATAAGAAAAACAGGTCGGATGCAGAATCCCCCCCCCTTCCTCGCCCGGATAACGCCACCGACTCCCACCGAGCGCTTTTCCCACCCAGCTTGCTTCCTCTTTCCCCGCTCGACCTCCCTTATTTGCGTTTCCCACCCACGCACTGATCATGAAGCCTTGGTCGCGGCAGGCGCGGCGCACGATGTCGACGCACGTGGCCTCATCCTGCGAGAGGTCGAGCTTGAGGATCTGCAAGAGGTCGGGGAAAAGGAGGAGCGCGACGCGGTCCGCGTGGATACGTGACCACATGCGAGGAGTGTATACGACTAGCGGAAACCAGCGTCACGTGCTTCGGCAGCCGAGCTGCCGGGGGTCGCCGGCGTGGGCGTCCTATCGTTGCTGCGGCGCCGCGGCGCCGTCGCCCCCTTCCCTGCGCCCCTCCGCCGCGGCAGGGAAGCGTCGTTGGTAGACGAGCGGTTTGGTCACGGTCAAACGGACGCCGTGTCCTATCTGATTCCGTTTGGGGTTCGTCTGGGTCAGGGCAAGCCCGGCTCGCTGGCCGAGGCGACGATCCGCGAGCTCGGTCTGGTGCGGCACGAGGTCGTGGCCGTTCGGCCCGACACGCCCACGATCGACGCGCTGCGCCGCATGCGCGACATCGCCGTCTCGGCGTTGGCCGTCGTCGACGACAAGGATGCCATCGTGGGCACCTTTAGCGCCTCGGACCTGCGCAACATCCGCGCAGGAGGCGACGATCCGGATGCTGCGGGCCGCGTCCAGGTCGCGGTGCCAGCAGCGGTCGCAGACGGCGCAGCGCCGCAGGCCCTGCTGGTCCAGGTTCCCCGCAACGGACGCCGAGCGGATTCGTGCCGGTCTGCGCTCGCAAAACCTGTGGCGTGTTGAACTCTTGGGTAAAGACAACCGCCAGCCCGTGCTTGCGTCGCATGCGCCGCGCGAGCGCCGGCCCGGCCGGGGCGCGACGCGGTCCGCGTGGATACGTGGTCCGCGGACGAAAACCCACGCTCTCGCCCTCGCCACGCGCGCGGCGCCGCCGCGCGAATCGCGCGCCGATTCGCGCGCCGATTCGCGCGCCGCCGGGAGACGCAAATTGCGGCGCGCACACGCACCGGCGACTCGGACACCATGGCGAATCGAATTTCGCAAGAGCAGCAATCCGTGGGTCGGCGCGGGTTGGCTTTTCGTACCCTAGCCCCTTTCTTTTTCCGACGGCGGGAACGAAAGAGAAAAGGCGCGCGGCCCTAGGGCCGCGGTTTGCTGCCTTTGTCCCCCGATGTGGCCTCTTGCCGACCTCAGCCGCCTCTTTCCTCCGCCCGCTTCCAACTGCCACACGTTCGAGCCCTCTCGGGTCGGCTGCCGCTCGCTCGACGCTTCCGCGTTCCAGCGCACCGCGCTCGGCGAAATGCGCTTGCCGCCCGCGCGAAACCTCTTTCTGCCGGACGTGTCAGATTTGATCGCAGGGATTTCCCGAACGGCTTCGGATCGATCGATGGGCGGAAGGCGTGCGAGGGCGGAAGACAGATGACGGTTTCGGGCTTGTGTTTGCAGCAAAAGAGAGCGAGCTTGCTCGGAGAAAGGGGTGCAAGGGTAAGAGACGCGGTGAGTTTGGAAGTGGGGAAACGAGGGCTGGGTGTCGCAAAGCCACTGGCTTCTCGCGCCCTGGTTTCCGGGACACATAATAAAAAAAAACAGACAAGGGGACACGAGGGGTCGTCGGTTCCAGCGATTTGAAACGGAACGTCGCTGTGGTCGACGGGACGACTGGGCGACGGGATCCATCTGGGCATTGCCCGATGCGGGATTCGAGCGTCGTGGGGGGCGCGGGCGGACGTCGCACCGCTCTGCTAGGCCGAAACGCCCGCGGTGGTCACGGTGGATTCGTCGCCTGCGCAGGTCGAGGCGATGCCGACCTGATAGTTGATAAAATGCCCCTTTTGAAAAAAAGTCGAGGGAACGAGCGCGGTCGGCAGCTGCGCGCACCCCTCGGTGCCATAGCGCACGTCCCAGGAGAGGGTGTCGTAGCCCTGGAGGGCATAGGCTCCCGTGGTCGAGTCGTTGGTCGGCACGAGCGAAAAGTAGTCTTGCTGATCGAGCACGATCACGGAGATGCCGCGGATTCCCAGCGTCGAGTTGTAGGTCACGGTCACGTCGGTGGTGTCCGAGGACGGGGGGCCGTTGCCCGTGATGAAGATCGAAGGCGTCGAGGACGCCGAGATCGAGGATGCCGAGAGCGAAGACCCCGAAGCGGCGGCCGCAAGCGCGCCGGCCAGCGTCGGCGAGGGGGGCGCCCCGGTTTCGGCGGCAGTCGCGTCGCCGTCGCTCCGCTGCTGCGCTGCGACCGACGCGGCGAGCGCAGAGAGCGAGGAGAGCGAGAGGGCCACGGGGCTGGACGAGCTCGAGCCGAGCAGCTCGGCCAGGGCCGACTCGACCGACGGAGAAGAGGACGAGGACGACGGCGAGGGAGCCGCGGCGGAAGAGCCGTTTGCGCTCGTCGACGGAGAGGCGGCCGGGGCCGTGGAGGGTGCGGAAGAGCCGTTTGTGGTTGCGGAAGGGCTCGCGTAGGTGGCGTAGGACTCGACTTCGTTGCCGTCTTCTTGTTCGGCGTAGTTGGTCAGCGCCTCGGTCAGCGCGTCGTTGACCGTCTGCGCACTGGAGAGGTCTGCGAGGTCGATCTCGCAGGGGTCGACGGTGAGCGGACAGGCGGTGCGGTTGACGGCGAGCTCCACGCGGCCCGTGTAGCTCGCGTCTTCCATCCAGTTGGCGACAAAGCGGTACGAGGTGCTCTTCTGGCTGTTCGGCACGAGGTTGGAGGTCACGGTCACGTTGCTGGGGCCCGACACAGCCAGACAGTCGGTCGTCATGGACACGGGCACCGTGCACAGAACGTCCACGGCCACGTACGGGCGGTTGGTGAAGAGGCCATCCTCACCGCAGCACAGCGCGTTCTCGACAAACAGGCGGCACGACGGAGGAAGCGAGTACGGACAGGCGGACACGGACCCCTCGTCCTCGTCCACGTCTCCCTCGTCGCTCTCCTTTGAAGCGGTAGGAGCGGACGCAGGAGAAGCGACCGGGCCGCTCGAAGAGGCAGCGGACGGCGAAGAAGCGGGAGACAGGAGGGGGCTGGGAGAGGCCGGAGAGGGTGTGGGGGCGGGCGCCGGCGAGCCCGCCGCTCCAGACTCGCTCCAAGCCTCTCCGTAGATGCTCTCGTAGAGAGCCTCGCAGGTGGCGAGAAGCGACGAGGCGGACGGGGAGGGCGGGGAAGGATTGGTCTCGAAGATTGTGATGGGAGCGGGAGGAGGAGGCGGCGTGGGAGCGGGCGGGGGAGACGGAGGGGAGCCGGCGGGGACGGGAGAAGGAGGAGAGAACGAAAGCACATAGGGAGAAGGCGGAGAAGGCGGAGAGGAAGAAGATGGCGAGGGAGAGGGAGAGACGACATGCGAGGGAGAAGATGGCGAGGGAGAGGGAGAGACGACATGCGAGGGAGAAGATGGCGAGGGAGAGGGAGAGACGACATGCGAGGGAGAAGATGGCGAAGGCGAAGCGGGCAAAGGTGATGTCAAAGTCGGCGACGGCGACGGCGAAACTGGCGAGGAAGGGGCAGGTGAAGGCGAAGTAGGCGAGGGGGAGAGCGAGGGTGACGGGGCTGGCGCCGGAGCCGGCGAGAGCGAGGGTGACGGGGCTGGCGCCGGAGCCGGCGAGAGCGAGGGCGACGGGGCTGGCGCCGGAGCCGGCGAGAGCGAGGGCGACGGGGCTGGCGCCGGAGCCGGCGAGAGCGAGGGCGACGGGGCTGGCGCCGGAGCCGGCGAGAACGAGGGCGCAGGAACAGGAGCTGATGAAGGCGAGAGCGAGAACGATGGCGAGGTCGCGTCCGAAGTGGGGGGCGGAGCGGTCGGGGATCCTGCGCCGGGGGAGGCCGCGTCGGGGGACGCGGCCGGAGAGGGCGAGCGGACGGACTCTGCTTGCTCCTGCGAAGGCGAGGGGGGCGAAGCACTCGCGCCGTAGCTCCCCGAGTCATCAGACGGAGAGGGCGATGGTGAGCCTTCCTCATCTCCATCTCCACCTGCCGGGAAAGGCGAAGCATCGTCCGCAGGAGAGGAAGAGACGTCGGCGGGGGGAGAGGGAGAGGCGGCGTCTGCCGGGGGAGGCGAAGCGTCGTCGGAAGAAGTGGGAGAGATGTCAGAGGCAGGCAACGGCGATGTGCTGTCGTCGTCGCTCACGTTAGGGCTCGGCGAGGCGTCGGACGACGTCGTGGTTGCGGTCGCATCCGGAGACGGCGAGTCGTCGAGAGCAGTAAAGGGCGAGGACGACGGAGAGGGAGGCGGCGAAGGGACGATGGCAGCAGGCGACGTCACCGAGGCGAGGGCGTCCTCGGGCGAAAGCGTCGGAGAGACGTCCGACGCGTCCGCGTCCGGGGAAGAGGTCTGAGCGGCAACGCCAGACAAAAGCACAGAAAGGAGAAGCAAGAGGACGAGCACCGCTGAGGCGGCATCGCGCCCAGGTAGTTGGGCGTGGCGCCTGCAGGAAAAAAAAAAAGGCGGGAAAGGGGACGACGTTGGGCGAGGCTGCGGCGGCGCGTGGGGTAGAACAGAAACGAGTGCACGCGGCAAGGCTGGCACCCAGCAGCGCCATCCAAAGCGGCCGTCTCTGATCTCATCACTCTCATCACTCTCGTCGCATGACGCCCCCGCCTGCCTTCAACTTCTCCACCATCCTTTGGATGGCTGCCATGCCCTCTGCGGCCCGCTTCCGGCCGCTTCCGGCACCTGCCGGCCTGCGACGCGCGCGGCGGCGCGCGACGCAAACGACACGAAAAGGGCCACATCCCAAGACGCAAAGGAGACGGAGAACGGGTCGCGGCGCGTCGGCGAACAAAGAGAGCGAACGCAGAGAGCGCGGGTCCGGCGCGGTCCGCCGACCCGCGCCGCGTCCGGCGCGGGTACGCGGACCACGCGGCCAAACCAAGAAGCAAGAACCACATCCGCCGGCGGAATCGTGCAAAAGTGTTACTTTGTGTGCTAAAGCGCAGCGCGATTGGCGGGTAGGTGGCGGGTGGGTCGGTGGGTCGGTGAGCGGGTGGGTGGGTCTTCCCCCCCCCCCCCCCCCCGGGCTCTTCGAACGTCCCCAACCCTCCTCTCTCGCGTCGTACCGCATCACGTCGCCCAAGCTCCCAACCGAAGCAACGTCTTAAGAAAAGACAAAACAACGTCGAATCGCGGGCGAATCCCCGCAGGAGGGGGGTGAAAGAGCAGAAGGCGCGGCAGTCGTTTGGCGGGAACGCAAAGCCGGCGGCGCTGCGCCGTGTGCGACCGCTGCTGGCGCCGGGGCCGGAACGGCGCCGGCAACATCTGGATCGTCGCTTCCTGCGCGGCCGTCGCCCACCCCAGACCGCTCGTCTGCCGATAGCGTCTCTCCGCCGTAGCGTCGGGGGGAGGGGGGAGGGCGACGGCGTTGGGGCGCCGTCGCGACGCTAGGGCCCCCATTCCGGCGACCCCTGGCAGCTAGGCTGCTGAAGCGCATTTCTTCTTTCTTCCATCGTGAGACTTCCCGCAAGTGCGTCCCCTTCCTGGCCCTTTCGATGCCGCATGCAGTACTAGTAACATCGTTGGCGCGCTTGGACGGAACGCGCCAAGCAACTGAGAACGCGGCAAAGGGGCACAAAGCCTTGCTCCACGCTTTCACTCGAGATCCTTTGTGCCGCACACGGCCTCGAGCTCGTCGAGCGAGTCATGGGACGACGAAGCGACGAGGAGGCGGGGCACCTTTGCCGGAGGCCCTTCAAGAAGAGCGTTCCCTCCCCAGCGGCTCTTTGCTTGGTTCTGGGGCGATTCGGCTGTGCCGACTGTGGACGCCGTTTCGACCCCACTTCCGTCGCGCTCTTTTTCCTGCCGTCCGTCCCCTAATGGACCCTCTTCAAGGGCGCGGCAAAAGGCGTGATGCTGCGGATCTGACGGCTCGAGAAACGAAAAGACCCGCTGCACCTCGGGCGGCGCGTTCGCGAGGCGATTCCGCAGAGCCGCAAGAAATGACGAGAGCGTGAGGGAGGGAGGCGGGGCATCGGGAAAGCCATGGGGCATCGCGGAGAAAAAAGACGAGGAACGGGCATCGTCGGCAAAAGAAAAAGGCGGAGCGCGAACTGCACCGGCAAAAGAAAAAGGTGGAGCGCGGGCTGGGGCGGCAGGGGGGGATGAGGTCCTGGCTGTCGCATAGCAAGAGATTGGCGTCTCGGCGTCCTCGAGCGACGAGAGTCCCGGCCCAGCGCAGTGGCCGCTCCGGGTGGGTCGCTGCGCGCCGCGTGCATTCCACTTTTCGAGCGCCCCTTCCCAAGCGACAGCTCGGGCGGCGAGCGCGACGCGGGCGAGGAGGCGTTGCGACAAGAGCGAGGGCCTCGGGCCTCGTCCGATCGCTTCCCGCGCCTTCTCCTCCTCGTCCCCTGCAGCCCGCTTCGGTGCGCGTTGGACTTTTTCCAGAGCCCTGCATCGCAGGGCGAGCGCCCTCTGGAGCTTTGCCGAGGCGCCGCGCGCCTCCCGAACGGCGGCCAGCCAGCTGCCGGCCGTGGCGGCGCGAGCCGACGCATCCGCGGCCACGAGCAGACGAAAGGCAAAGGATCCGGGAGGAAAGGGCAGCGCAGCAGCTGCAGGAGGAGGAGGCGGAGGAGAAGGAGGAGGAGGAGGAGGAGGGAAACGAGAGGGAGAGGAAGAGGAGGAGATGGGAGCAGACGTAGTGGTGGTGGGAGCACTGGGTTTTGTTTCGAGGAGCGCGTTGGCTCGGCGGGCGGGTCGACACGCAGAGGACATCGAGGTGGCGAGCGCCGCTGTGAGGCTTTCCGCGACGCGCTCGGGCCCGTCAGCGCCGCCACGCTCGCCCGCTCCGACTCCAGCCGCGACCTTTGTCCCCTCGCCCTCTTCCCGCGTCGCCGTCCGCGCTCCGATCTTTTCCTCGGCTCTCTCCTCGGCGCTCCTCTCGACGGCGAGACGGAAGAGCGCGTGGTCGGCGTGGTTTGGCTGCAGAAAGCCAAACCCCGCCCGGCCGGCCATGCGCACGCGCAGCAGTGATTCGAGCCCGCGACCCCCGTCCGCCACGGCACGTGCGGCGCGGAGAAGCCGCAGGAGCGACGCGCGGGGCGGCAGAACGAAAGGGAGCGGAACGAGGGTGGCAGAGGGCGGCGACGGGCCACCGGAGGAAGTACCGGCGGTTGGTTTCTGGGTCATTTCGCGATCGGCATCGCAGCAACCGGTCTCTTGTCCGTGCATCGCTGTTTCCTTCGATGATGCCGCCGCCAAAGCCGACGGGGGCCTCACCCCACTCAGAGCGGCGCGAAGCGCAGGCAGGAGGAAAAGGGGCGTCGACTCGGGGTCAGGAAGCGGGGCGAGCAGCAAGGCGAGGTCGATCGGGGCGGCGAGCGACCGCCCTGACGAACCGGAGGCGCGCGGAGAGTGCGAGCCAGAGGTATCTGAAACGAAAGAGGGGGCGAAGAGCGCCGCATACCGTTCCTTGAGGGCGGCACGCTTGGAAGCCTCGGCCTCCTCCGTTCTTTTCTCTCCGTCGCCTCCTTGCCCCACTCCTTCCTGCGGCTTTGGCGGCCCAGTGCGGGCCAGCTGACGATCGAGCATTGCCATGACACTCGCACGCTCGGCCGAGCTTCCGGACACGCCACCAAAGATCACGGGCTCACCCGCCTCGGTCTCACCGCCTTTCTCCTCGTCCCCATACTCAAATCCTACCGCCGCCCCACCTCCGCCTCGCCCCTCTTCCCCGCACTCCTCGCCGTCGCCGCCGTCGCCCGCGCCAGAGGCCTCCGAGTCCGACTCGGGGCAAAAACCAGGCAGGCCGCGGAAGCGAGCGGCGTCGAGGTCGGGCGGGGAGGGGGGGTGCGAGGGGGGCGGAGGGGGGCGGGAAAACGGAGGTGCGTGCAACAGCAGCCTGCACGCCGAGGAGGCAGGGGAGGGCGCAAAGGGAAAGGATAAGAACGGTCAAAACGAGAGCAAAGGAAAAAAAGAGCGACGGCGCCCTGTGCGTCGACCCGCACAGAAGCAGCACACGCACGAACGAACGGCCGCTGAAACGCCTCCAGTGCCAAGCGTGATCACCTCACCGATCGCCCCCCACGCCAAGGGTTCCCCCTCTCCCCTTCTCTTCCTGCCTCGCTCTTCTCTCGCGCACCGGACGTCGTATCTGTCGACGAGCACCTCGTCCTCGTATCCTCTCCCGTTCGCGGCACCGTCCTCCGAATCCGCCCTCCACGGGAGCGGAACGAGGGCCGTCTCGACAGCGGCCGCGGCGGCGGCGTCCGGGACCACGTGGATCACGCGGCCGACCACCGCCAGCGCCCCCGACGCCCCGGCCAGGCGCCGGCTCGGCTCAAGCCCCGCGAAACGAAGCGTCGGCACGCGTCCGGCCATGCAGGAGCGCAGCGGGTGTCCCGCCGCTCCGACGCGCGCTGCAGCGCGCGAACGGTCGCAGAACTGCACGTCAGCGGGGAGCGCGGTCGACCCAGGGGGTGCGAGCGACCGAGCCGCGGTGCAGCCCGTCCTGAGCCCCCTCTCCCGGCCCCCTCGCCCGCGCGCGCGCGCGCGCGCCCCCGCCCTCTTCGTCCTCGCCCTCCTCCTCGTCCCCCTCCTCGCCCCCCTCTCTGCAGGCCCCGCGCTCCACGCCTCGCCGCGCGCCGACTCGGACGTCTCGCAACGGGAGGGGCTCGACCCGCCGCAGCCCCTCGACGCAATCGACACTCTGCCCTTTTTTGGGCTTGCGAGTCGTCATTCGCCCGTCTCGCGAGCTCCCGCCCGGCTCGATGCCTCTCGGGGTGTCTCGGCCCAGAGTCGCGGGGCTCGGCGCGCTGCGCGTCGCGGGCCCCGCGTCGCTGGTGGTGGACCAGACGCTCCTGCGCATGTTCGTCGCCCTCTCGGCGCTTTCGCACCCTTTGGAGCTTCTCACAAGCTGCAACGCTCTCCTCGTCCGGCTCGCCCTGCGCGCCTGGCGCGACCTGCCCCGCGCGCTCGCGAGGAGCCTGGCTTGGCTCCTGGCGACCGCGACCAGCGCCCCGGCCAAGTTCTGCTCGCGCGCCTGCGCGCACGCTTTCAGGCGATGGGAACTCCTCGCACGTGCGTCTTTTCGTAGATGGTCGAAATCGGGGTCTCGTGCGGCTTTGACGAGGCTCCCGGCGCGCCCCGCGCGCCTTCCGCGCTCCTGCCGAGCCCGGTCCGCCTCGCGGCGCTCCGACACGAGACGCAGCATCGCGCCGAGGCGCCCGACCGCCTCGGCGCCCGGCCACCTCGGCGCCCGGCCGCCTCGGCGCGGCCCGCGGGCCTTGGCAGTGCAGATTGGTGGCCATTGTCTGTCGATCATGGCGCCGAGGAGCGCGTTGCCGGTCTCTCCGCTCCGAAACGCCCGGCCTCGGCGCGGACGCGTTTGGAGGCCTCGGGACGACGGGGCGGGGGGGCCGAGCGACCCCTCGGCCGACCGACGTCCCAGGCGGAGCTGCCGGCGTGGTCGGCCGCGCTGGCTTGCCGCGTGGGATTCGCACGTTGCGCAGCTCGTCCCGGAAATGGTCGCGTCGAATTCTTCGAGGCGTGCACAGGCTCGCGGGTGCTGTCGGGCACTCCGCGCTCGGCATCCCCGCCGGTTGGCCGTCTCTCGGCGTCGACAGGGCGGCAGCGTGGTGGGAGGGGGGGGGGGGGGGGCCCGGCTGGGCGAGAGGGCGAGGGCGCCCCTGCGCGGCCCC
>PEIA01004595.1:0-11325 GCA_003613005.1 Prototheca ciferrii
GGGGGGGCTGGGTCGAGGGGGCCGAGGATGGCGGCGGCTTTGGGGGTTGGTTTGGCGTCGAGGCCTCGGGGAGGGGCGTGCTGCGCTTTGGCCGCGCCGTCGAGGCCAGCGCCGCGGAGCGCACGGCCGTCGAGACCAGACCGGGCGGGGTCGTCTCGCCGGCAGCCGTCTGGGAGTCGCCCAAACGCTTGGACGAGCCGGCCACCCGCGGCGATGCGGGCACCGAGCAGCTCCAGGACAGCTGTCCCTGCAGACTCGCCGACGGGCCCGACTCGCCCGCCAAGCGGGCGCCGTCGACGGCCTGCTGCTGCTCGGAGACGTGCGCCGCAGACCCTCTCCGCTGCTCGGAGACGTGCGCCGCAGACCCTCTGCGTTGCTCTCGCTGCTCTTCCGCCTGGTCTTCCGTTTGCATTTCCTCCTCGCGCTGCCGCGGCCTCTCCTGCGCCCCTCGCTGGGCGGCGGAGACGTCCGAGGCCGAGGGCATCGCGCGAGACGGCCGGTTGCCGGAGCGCGCGCCGGGCCCCGAGGCCGCCGGTGCGGTGGCGTTGGAGAGAGGGCGCCCCGACCCGCCGGTCGCTGGCGGGGTGGTTTGGGCGGGACCGGGGGCCATCGGGTGCGAAGCTTGCAGGGGCGCTCCATACGAGTCGCACCGATCCAGGACGCCTGCAAACTCCACGCCGTTGACGGACATGTGCACATAGGCGCGTCCGTCCGGCGTCGGAGAAACCCGGAGAGGCCGAAACCCGGCAGGCACCTCGGCGGATCGCGGCGCGGCCAACGGAGGCGCGTACGGCAACGACGCAGCGAACGGAGCGGCCGCGCCGCCGCCGCCGCCGCCGCCGCCGCCGCCGCCTGCGGCCTGAGGTTGCGTGTTCGGGCCGGAGGCGCTGCCGCCCCCGGGCGCGGCACCGCCGGCAGACTCGGCTCCGAGTCCTGCGGCAAAGATCTCGGGACCGACGCCGAAGCCTGCGAGCGTGGCGGGCAGGGAAAAAGGCGCGGCGGCCGCGCCCGAGGCTGCGACCGAGGCGGCGCGGGTGCGCAGCATGCGCGAGACGCCGACGAGCGCCGCGAGGGAGGGGTCTTCCGGAGAGGGCAGCGGCACGCCGAACGCCGACGAGAGCAGCGCCAGCGCCATCGAGGCCGCGTTGGGGGCGGGGACGGCGGGAACGGCTTCGCGGCTCGACTTGCTCTGGCCGCCAGCGCCAGAGCCGCCAGGCTGGTCTGGCGTGCGAGGAGGACCGCGCGAGCCGCCCTCGTCCGGGCCGCGGCCGCCGCCCCACCGGCCGCCGGGGGCGGCTCCCAGAGGCCGTCCCACCCCAGGGGCCAGGGGGCTTGGGCTGCCCGCGGCGCCTCCCGGGGCGGCGGTTCCGCGCCGGTCGGACGCGGCGCCCGGCGTCGCCGAGGCGTTTCCCGAGAGCTGCGCGCGGAAGGAGGCACCGGGAGGGGCCTCTCTCCGCGACGCGAGGCCGCCGAGCGCAGCGTCTCGCGCGTCGCCCTCGCCGTTCGGAGCGTTTCGGGTCGAGGCCGCGCGCGTGAGCGCCTGCAGCATCGCCGCGGCGGCGCCCTGGCCTCCCTCGGCGGGGGTCGAGCGGGGGACGTCGCCCTCGGCGCCTTGGTCGGCGCCCACGTCGGCGAGCACATCCAGCAGCGCCCGCGAGAGCGCTTCGTTGCCGCTCCCGAGCGCTCCCAAAAGCGCCGCGGCGGCGCCCTGGCCGGACGCGTTGCGGAGCAGCTCGATCAGCACCGTCGGAGGCAGCGACCCCAGACCGCCCGTCGGGTCCCGAGGGGCGGCAGAGCGGGCAGCGGGGTCGCCGGCCTGGCCGCGGAAAGCGGGGGAAGGAGAAGCGGGACTCGCATCCTGATCGCGAAGCCTCGAGCGGGACGCAGATCCCCGGCCCTGGTCGTGGGAGGTCGGGTGGGCGGTAAGCCTTCCGGCTCGGTCGCGGGCTGAGGGCCGCGGCCATTCGGACAGCCGCTGACGCGAGGCAGCGGGGCTGTTGAGATCCTCCTCGCGCGGCCGGCGGCGGCCGGTCCAAGCGCGCGGGCGAGCCGGCGAGCCGACCTCGTCGGCATCCTCGCCGTCGTCGGCGTCGTCGTCGGCGCGATCGTCGCGGTCGTTCGCGCGTCCGGCCGCGCCACGCAGAGCGGTCCGAGTGCGCCTTGGGCTCTGGTCGCTCATCTCGGCGTCGCTCATCCTGGTCGCCTCGAGCGCTGCCGCGGCGCCCGCCTGGGCGGCCTGCCGCAGCCTCGGAGAGGTGCGCAGCCGCGACCCGCCGAGGCTGAGGCCGCTGCGGGCCGACTCGGACGGCGAGGCGAGACGAGAGGGCCTGCTCGCCTCGCCTCCGGCGCTGGAGCGGCTGCGTTCGCGGCTGCGGCCGCTCCGGATCCTGGCGGAAGCTCGGACGCGGCTCGGCGTCGGCCCGCCTCGGGCGCGGACCTCCTCCTCCGTCTCGACGTCGGATGGTTCGCGCGAAGCGTCGGGTTTGCGGCTGAGAACCGAGCCCCGACGCGGGCGACGTGCGGACTCCGGCTTGGGCGCGGCCTCGGCCTCGCTCGCCCCGAGCGCCCCGAGCGCCGCGACGGCCTCGGCGTCGTCCATGCCGCCGAGGCTGCGCGCCGTGCGACGCCGCGGCGAAGGGGGCGCGAAGGAATCGGACCCGGCCGCAGTCCCCGACCGAGCCGAAGGCCCAACAGAAGACCCAGAGGCCCCGCGGGCCGAGGCAGGATGCCGGTCCTCGGAGCGCGAAACGTGCCCGTCCGTCGATCGGTCCTCGGAGCGCGAAACGTGCCCGTCCGTCGATCGGTCCTCGGAGCGCGAAACGTGCCCGTCCGTCGATCGGTCCTCGGAGCGCGAAACGTGCCCGTCCGTCGATCGGTCGTCCGAGCGCGAGGTGCGTCTGTCTTTCGACCGGTCGCCTTCGGGGTCTGCTTCCGCTTCGTCGTCGTTGGAGGGTCTGTGGTGCACGAACCAGCGTTGCTGGAGGACCTGAGACTCGCGCCTCCGCTCCTCGGAGGGGCTGTCGGACGTCGCAGGCTCCTCGGGCGTGCTCGGAGGCTCGCGAGACGCGGCGGCCGCCCTGCGCGTGCCCGAAGAGACGCGCGCAGCCGACGACGGCCCCAACGCAGCTCGTGCCGCCAGAGCCGCCGCTCCCGCAGGCGCCACCCCCGCTCCTGTTGGGACCGCCGCTCCCGCGGGCGCCTCACCCACTGCCGCCGTCTCGGACATCGCCGTTCCGTCCGGAGAAATCCGCAGAGTGCGCGCAGGCCGCACCGGCCGCACGACCACGGCGGGCTCGTCCGCGGCAGTGGGGGCGGCTGTTGCAGCGCTGGGCGGCGCGGACGCGGTGGGCGACGTGGCCGGCACGAGCGCGCGGGGCGTGAGCGTGAGCGTGACCGGCGTCGAGTACTCGCCCAGAGGGCTCTCGCGGCCGGCGCCTGCGGCGGCGACGCCCGCGAGGCCCCGGGTCACGATGCGACGCCCCATCTCAGGCCGCGCCTCGAGGGGAGCCGGCGCCCCCACGTCCGGAGCCGCCTGGCGCGCCGACAACGCCTTGCGATGACGACGAACCTCGCGAAAACGCGGCGAAACGCCATCGTCCAACGAGAGACGACCGGCAACAACGCCAAAGCCAGCAGCAGCGCCAGTCGCGTTGCCAGCTGCGCCCCCAGAGCCGCCAGCGTTGCCGCCGGACGAGACCGAGGCAGACCGACGGCCGTTCGAGGTCGAAGGGCGCGCGATGCGCACCGCCAGGATGGGCTCGGCGTCGCCGGCCGCCGCGGGAGCGAGAGCGGGAGCGAAGGCAGGGGCGGAGGCGGGGGCGAGGGAGAGGGTTGGGGTGGGCGGCGACGAGACGGGGACGCGCTCGGACGCGTGGCCGAGCGCCGGCTCGGAGGCCGCCGCCGTCACGGCCGCGACCAGAGAGCCGACGGTGGGCCGGAGCGCTGCCGCGACGGCAGCGGACGCAGGCTGCTTGGCGGGCCCCGTCGGCCCGGACGCGTCGTCTGCATCGGCGACGGGGGCAACGGAGGCCTTGGAGCCGGGGGTCGGCTCAGAAGGCTGCGGAGCCGAGGTGGAACTTTGACCCGGCTGGGACGCCGGGGGAGCAGCTGCGGCGCCCTGGCCGCCCTGCGATGGGGCCCCAGAGGCAGGCAGAGGCATCCGGGATGCAGTCGGAGAAGCGTCGGACAGGACAGGCGTCTTGGGGGTTCGAGAGGGCTCTGCGGGCTCTGCGGAAGCGGCAGCGACGCCTTCCGACTCGGCTTCGTTCAAGCCGCGAGCCGAGGAATCCGGATGCGAGCTCCCGCGGCCCTGCGACGCGTCGTCGCTCGACGGCCTGGGAACGGATCGAGCGCCGGGGCGGTCCGACCCCAAACCACGCTGATCGGACGCGTTTGGCGCTCGGTCACTGAGCTTGCGACGGGAGTGCAGAGAGCGTCCGAGCAGCACGCCCTCGTCCCCGATCTCGTCCTTCACCTTGGCCAGCCATGCCGGCGACGCCGGCGAGTCTGACGACCCGCCGCACCCCGTCCGCGAGCCGTCAGCGCCCGCGCGCCCGAGGCCCGCGTCCGACGGGAGCGCGCCGCCTTCGCGCGCGTGCAACGACGCGGCAGCGAGGCCTGTCCGCGCGTTTCGGGCCGCCGGCCGCTCGAAGAGCGAACCGGACTGGGAAAGCGCCATGTCAGCGCTCGGTTGCCCAAGGAGCATCTGCACAGACACACGCGAAACGAACGAAATGTGAGAATGCCCAGCAAGACGGGGAAAGAGGGACGGGAAGACGGCATCGGGGGACACGAACGGCGCTTTTGAACGCGCGACCGCCCGTCTCGAAGATTCCCAAATCCCGATCGCGAGGCAGCCAACGATCGCGGCATGCCGCCAACAGACCTCGCCGTCGCCCAGCTCGATGAGAAAACCCACGACCTCATATGCACCGCAGAGACCTCAAGTACCCCATCCCAACCTCCGGCCGCCCCAGCCACCGCCATCGCCCGCAAAATCGGCGCATCCCCACCCCGCTCTCGCTCCCCCACCCTCTCAAAGTCGCCGCGCTCCGACTCCGCTCGCCCATTCGCACGCCTGGGCGCACCAATCAACACGCGTATCTCGCCCCGCAGTGCGAGCGCCCTGGTGGCGGTGATCTCGAGAGGCGCGGACGAGGATTCTGTGAGGCATGCAAGGAAGGATGCATGGACGGTCAGCAGTCTGCAAGGCACTGCGGGGTGCTGCCGAGGATCGCAACGCCCCGCGAGGAGCGCGTCCGACAGATACAGACCACAGGAAAGAGCAGACGACCCGGCGGGCGCAGAACGGACGGCGATCGACCGCTGCCGCCGCAGGCGAGAGGCGCCGCCCGAGACGCCGCCGTCGACAGAGGCAGGGCGGCAAACGCGCTTAAAGGCGAGGTCGGGAGAGACCGCCAAAGTCCGATGGGACAGCTGGCGGCGAACCATCTCCGACCAGCCATCTCTCCGCCAACGGCCCGACGGAGCAGCCGCCGCACGTCGAACCCTCCGAAGACGCCTCCGCCTTCGCCGAGGGAACGCGCCGCAAGCACCGACCATCAAGCCCCCTTTCGCGCCTGCCTAGACCACACCACCGATCTTCCGCCCACCTGTCCCCCCTCTCCGCCCTCGCCCCCTCGGCCCTCTGCCCCTCGCCTCCGGGGTTGGGCAGAGGGCCGAGGCAGCTCGAACGTCTCGCGAGCGCGCGAGACGTTCGAGCTCTGCGGGATGCCAGCGCACCCGGGGTGGACGCGGAGGCGGGGTTCGAAACGCTGCAATCGCACATCGACGCTCGAACAAGCTCAGTACCGACGTGCACACCCCGTACGCCCCGTCGCGCAAAGGGAGAGCTCAAGGTCGGCCGAGGGGAACGGTGAAGCGGAGACGGAAAAAGGGTGGCGGAGGAGGGGGGGGATGGGGGGAGGGGGGAGGGGGAAAACGCGGACGAAGGGAAGCGCGCGGGTTGGCATGACGAACCAGCGCGGCGCAGCCCGCCTCGCGACCTCTGCGGATCACATTTGCAAGAGGTCAAACTCCGCACATTTTCGCCTCGAAGCAAGTTCGAGAGGTCCTAGGTCGACGACAGCGTCCAGCGCCCGCGGGGAGTGCCGAAAAGGTGGGGCCGTCGATGGCACGACGACCTCCCCCGCGGCTCGCTGATCCGGGCAAGCCAACGCGGAGCTCGTTGCCTATCAGCGCATTGCGCTGGACCAAGGGCGCCGCTTTCCCTTTAGACGCGGGGCGCCCTCGCGCGCGTCGCGCAGCGGCTCCGCAGCGCCCTCGAAAAAAATCTCGCGGGAGCCACTTCCCCGCTGGCCCCAGGCGCGCGCGCGAGGACGGTTGCGTAGGTCGATCGGACGTCCGCGCCCGTTTTTTTTTTCACGCGGCAATCTCAAACACATCAAGAAACGAGGTCGATTCTCGTAATGAAAAGCGCACGCGACGGACGGACGTTAGGCGCCCCTGTCGATCCGCGTACAGGGACGATGCGCCGAAGGGGGCCAATGCGGCCGACAGAACGCGCCATAGATCGCTGAATTCGCCCAACAACTGGTGTCGACGTACATGTGCGTCGCTGCCCCGCGCCCGCGTTTTTCCCCTTCCGAACGCCGATGCAGCCGTGCGCGTCGCTCCGGCGGCCGGCGACGGTGGGTTCCAGAGCGACGCATCTCGACGCCGCGGAGGTAGCCAAACACCATATGCTCCACAAAATTACACTCACATGAACATAGAAAAGCTCTCGATCCCATAATGCAACGTCTCGGGGGGCAGAAGTGCCGTTTCAGCGAGGCTGCGCGGACACCCCGATTCCGCGCTCGTTCTCTCGAGGCGTTTGTTTTCGCGGCCAGTCCCCGACTTTCGACGAGACACGAATGCATGCGACGCAATACCAAACCAATATCACATCGAAAAACGGCAAACTGCCCCTCGCGCGATGGCCCCACGTCGTGAGCGAGCCGTAACACAGAGAGTGCGTACTCGACGCGCGCCGCGAGCCGCGCCGCGCGCGCTGCGATGGCCGGACCGCGCAAGCCTCCGACAGCGCGCGCGACACGACCACCACTGCCCACCGCCATTGTGAACTAGATACTCGGAAAAATCCACGCATAGGGCAGGCAAATGAAGCTGTTCGGTACTCCCCGGACGCGGAATCGGCGAAATTGGGAGCACAAAGGGAGGCGAGGCGCAGGCGCCCGACGGGGGCGTTCTCGTCGTTTCTCTCGAAGCGAGACCTAAAGCCACGACGGGTCTACATTCGCTCAGACTGGGACGCATTCACCACGAGCAACGATGACCGCAATCGCAGTTTCGACGCTTGACGCAACGCCGCCGTACGGGGCCTCCTGCCGCACGATTTCTGGCCTTGTATCCCTGGCAAACCACAGGGCGCTTTTCCGCGGTCGCCCTCGGCGCAACCACCGCTTCGACCGTCGCCTTTACAGAGGAAAGGCCAACATTAGACCGTAGCTTTTTATTCGTCTGTGCGCAGCGGGTCTCTCTGCCTCTCTGTTTGGTTTCCACCTAGGGTCCTCCTTCCCTCCACGCATACGATGCGACCACTGGCGGCGCACTTCATTTCGGACGAGTAGGAGTTACATGTTTGTCCACTTGTGCACACAGTGCGATTCGACGCGATCACAGGTCAGTTGCAGAGGGCGTGGAAGTGGGAGGTCAACGACGCGAGTCCGACCTAGTCGAGGACAGCGAACGCGAAGACGGTCGATTCCCGAATCGTCCAAACCGGGCGGCGCGCCTGGTCGAACTACAGGATGACATGCACTTCAGTTCGATGCGATGGTTTGGGTGTCCTCGACAAGGCGCGACCGCACCTGAGAAAGGATCACGACGCAGGGGGGGCACGGCTGGGAGAGAGCCGAAAAAAGACGACCCGAGCAGGAAAGGTGCAACGGAAAAGCCTCAAAGCTGCGTTTTTTTTCGGTTTGCCTACATCGAGTTGATGGGGCGGTAAGATGCAATGATGGAACGAAGCTTCTCGAGCACGGCGGCGAGGCGCTCCGCCTCAGCGCGCGACATGGTGGCGGCCTTGCGGGCCTCGGTCTCGGCAACGTTGGCTCTGCGGGCGTCGGCCTCGGCGGCACGGGCCCGAGCCTGCCACGCGTCGGCCTCTTCAGCTCGTCTCGCCGCGATTCCTCGCGCGGCCAGCGCCTCGCGGCGAAGCGAGCTGCACTCGCGGTCGACCTTTCGCCGCAGCTCGGCCACGGAGGCCTCGAGGCGCGACTCCTCCTCCTCAAGTCTTGCTCGGGCGGCCTCGGCGGCGCGCACGCGAGCCAGCTCCTCGGCGGCCAAACGCGTCTGCTGTGCAGCCGCCTCGGCTCTGGCGCGTTGCCGCGCCGCTTCGGCGGCGGCGGCGCGTTCGCGCACGCCCACCTCTGCGGTGCGAGCCTGCGAGACGGCCGCCCTTTCGTCGGCATCCCTGGCGGCGGCCTCCGCGGCGGCGGCGCGTGCGTCAGCCTCCCTCGCTGCCTCACGGCTTGTGGCAGCTTCGGCACGCGCGCGGGCGGCCGCCGCTCCCTCGGCCTCGAGCGCCTCGAGGAGACGGCGACGGTCGTTGACAGGGTCGAGCGAGGCGGACTTGGGCACAACCGTCGAGGCGCCGACGGCGGCAGCAGCGCCCGACCAAGGAGGAGAGTCGTCGATGCCTGCGTTGAAATCGACGTGCGTGCACCCTGGATCACCACCACGCTGCTCGTCGATGCCGTCGAACGCGTCAGGGCTGGCAGAGGCAGAGGTCGCACGGGACATTCGTTTGCCCTCCTCGCTGCTGGCGGTACGGCGGGTCCAGGCGGCCACGTCCACGGTCAGGCGCGAACCCTTGGCGTCCGGGTAGTGCTTGATGTTGGCATTGCTGGCAGAAACATCGCAGCTGCCGCGCCACGCGCCGATGCGAAAGTCCTGCGGAGGGGCAACGGGGAGGAAACGAGGTGAAAGGTCATCATGGGCATGAAGCAGTCGCGCGAAAGCTCAGCGCGTCAAGCGCTCGCGAGAGCGTGGGAGTATCTCGTACGAGATTCAGGGATAGGCAAAGAGAAATCCGGCCGCGCATACCCCATAAGAGCTCCTGCCCTGCCGAACCGAGCAGCCAAGATCGGGCCGGCTCTTCGCATCCTGAGAAATGCCCCCTCCGCGAAGGACACCGGCCGAGTGCAAGGATCCGGCGCCTCACGTCAAGTAGACACAACTCGAATTTCGGCATTGCACGACGTCTAAACTGTGCACAGTCCATTCGCCCCCTCCTCGCTGCACCACCCGTTGCCGCCCCAAGCACTCGCTCGCTCCCTACGCTCTCCTCCGCTCGCGGACGGCGCCTACGGGTCCTCTCGTTCCGCACGTCGGCCTGTCCGCCCTTTTTCCGTCCCAGATCCATCTACATGTTCACTGTGTTGTGTCGGCTGCTAATTCGTCGACAACGGGGTTTGCTGCGCGGCGACTCTCGCCGGCCGCGATCTCACTTCCAACGCGCGGGCGCGCGGGCCCCATCGTCCGGCCAGCAGAGTCCGGACGCGCGACACCTCTCCGTCCTTACCCTCCCCTCCCCCCCGTTAGGGCGCGCGCGCGTGCGCGCACACTCGCGCGCCGCAAGGTGTCGTCGGCGCGCGGTGCCGCCCGATTTTCCTCGCCACGTACGCGCACGACATGTCGAGATCCTGAAATGTCGTTCTCTCGCGAAATCTTGTCCCTCCATGCGCTCGCGTCGGCGTCGGCCGAGCGCGATGCATCGCCAGCCCCGCGGCGCCCGCCGGAGCCGCGCGCGCCTCCGCGGGCGGTCACGACGACCTCGGCGCGGTATGACGGCATCTCGGCACGATCAGAGTTGCGCGGTCGAAATTGAACGTGGTTGGCAATCTCCTCGACAAGGCAAGCGAGAGCGCACATATTCGGCGCCCCTTGGCGATTGTGGAGGAATGGCGATGGTTGGCGGCCGGCGGGCGTGGCGGCCGGTGGGCGCCGCGCCCGCCGGGCAGAGAAAGACGGCGGCGAAGCCCGCGGAGACGCGCGCCCACCGACATCTCCGACGCTCGCCCGTGCGGGCGCGCTCGCTTTCCGGCGCTCGCAATTCGAAAAGTGCACGAGATTGCCGTGCGCTCGCTCGAGCTTGGTGGGGCGAGGAAAGGAAAGCCGAGAGGCGGCGTGCTGGGGGTCGCCAGACAGCGCCAGGCGCACGAGCGCACCGCTTTGTCGCTAAGACAACGGGGCGAACCAGGATGCCAAACTCGACCTCAGAACCACAAAAAGAAAACGGGGCCCCCTTATCGCGTGGAGTCTGAACGGCGCGAGGGTCGCTGAACGCTTGCACACATGGGAGGGTGGAGGGGGGCGGAAGCGCCAAGCTCGTTTCACGCACGCGAAGTTCGGTTTGCATTTGCACGAAGCAAAACGACGCAGAATCGGAGCGGATGAAAAAAGACAACAAGACGACGGACGATGCGGACCGGCAGAGGAGCGCGGTTCGCACGCCGCCCCGAGCACACGCGCTCTCAGTTCGAGGCGAGAAGACGAGGGACGGCACGTGTGCCACGAGCATGGAATGAAAAAACAGGGAGTAGCTGCGAGATATCAAGGAAAGCAAGAAAAAAAAGAAGCGGAATAAAGGCCAAAACAGAGTGGTTGAGCGCGTCTAAGACGCGAGGCGTCGGCGACAACCAAAGGCGGAATGGACGAGCTGTTGGCGAGGCGGCGGACGCACCGGCCGTGGGTTGCGGTGCCTTTTCGCTGCACCGAGCGGCGCTCGTGGCCACAGCATGCGACCGGGTCATTTCTTTACTCTGCGCGGTTCGGCTGCGGGGCGTCGCTCCCGGCGGGGAGTCGATCTCGGGCGCGGAAGCCTGGGACCAGTGTGTGATGTTTGGAAATGGGCCACGTAGGGGGGGGGAGTTTGATAGACGTGGGTCGGGCTTAGAGTGCGTTGCCTTGGTCGTCGAGCACCTTGTAGCACTGTTCGACGTGGTGGTCTTGCTGCGCGCGCTCCGAGACGGCGTAGTGGTAGAGCTTTTCGTCAAAGCTGCCGAGGGCGGGCGACTCACCGGCGGCCTGCGCGAGGAACCAGCGGGTGTAGGCTTCGACAAAGGGGGAGCCGACGTGCCAAGACGCCTTGATGAAGACCGTCTCGAAGGGGTGCATGGTAATGCCGCCGTAGGTTCCGTGCCTCGAGGGGTGGACGTTGTCGTTGCACCGCCAGTTGCGCTTGTCAGACCAGTCCACGCCCTTGTAGCGCGCCATGAGCGTGTCAAACTGCATGCCGTGCTTCAGGATGGACTCGGTGATCCCGTATTCACCCTTGACCACAACCCCCTCGCTGCGAAG
>PEIA01004606.1:0-11259 GCA_003613005.1 Prototheca ciferrii
CTCCCCCCCCCCCCCCCCCCTCTCCCTCTCTCTCCCTCCCCGTCCGCCGGCGCATCGCCGCGTCCCGCTGTCCGGCTTTGGAGGTCCGCCCCCACGCGCCCGCTCGCGGACGCTGGGTCGCCGAACGCGCTCCAGCGTGCACCCCTGGCCGCCGCTGCTCGACCCTCCCAATCGCAGCGGCACGTGTCTCCCGTTGGAATGTCGTCTGGGGTCGTCGCGGCCGTCTGGACGCATCGACCGCGCGAGCCCGAGTCTTCCTTCGATGTCACGGCGGCCGAGCGGCTGCGTGGGCGGCTGGCGGGGTGGGGCACCGGCGACGGATCCGACGCTCGTCGCGCAGCGCTCTCGCCCACGCTCGATCGACCATCATCGCGCGGCTCCAGTCAAGTTTTGGCATTGGTCCCGGTTCGGTTGAGCACGCGCAATCCGAAACGCCCTTCCCGGCGGTCGTCCGTCGCGCCGCGGTCGCCTGCCCCCAGCGCGCCCAAGGGGCCGCCCGTCTCCCGACCCCTCGGGACGCAGGGACGGGTGCGCGGGCGGGACTCCCGAGGGGGCGACCCGCTGGCGATGATGAGCGGCGCAGAGGCGCGCCACGGTCGTCGAATTCTCCTCTCTTCATTTTTTTTCCGCAGCGGGTCGTCCTCGCAGCGCGTCCAGTCGCGCGCCTCTCTCCCTTTCCCCCGCCCCACTCTGCTTCGACCATGCGTCTCTCCGCGCGCGGACCCGTTGTCTGGGCCTGCCTCCTGGTCCTGGTGGCCGTCCCGGCGCACGTCGCGGCCTCTACGGTCGACTATGAAGACATTCTCAGTGGTGCGTGGTGTACCAATTGGGAAGGAAGCGGAACGCGGGAGGGAGGCTTCAGCCGGGTCCAGGACGAGGGCGCGCGGCCCTGAGCGCGCGTCCCGCGCGGGGAGATGGGGGGTGGGTGGCGTCCGGCAGGGCAGCCGAGGGGCGCGTGGAAACGGCGCTCGCGGGGGGCTCGGGCAGGGATGGCAGCGGGGTCAGCGGCGAGGCCCGGGACCGGGGGAGACGAGCGGTGGCGGGCGCCGGTGGAACGCGAGGGAGGCGAGGGGTCCGGAAGGCCGGAGGGTCGACGCGCTCGCGTCCGCGCGCCCCGCAGCGGTCGGCGGGGCGTTTTGGACTCACCACGCACACACTCGTAGGAAGAGAGGGCCACGTTTGCATTTGGGCGTCGCGGGATCGCGTCGATCGGGGTGGCGTACCGCGCCGCCGAGGAGACGTCTTAGGGAGGAAGGCGTATTGCGTTCTCTTCCCCCGCCCCTCCCCCCCTGCTTCGCCGTTGCGCTCTCTTCCGCTCCTCCTCGGCCTCTCCCGTGTCACCTCTAGTCTTCCCCCTCCCCCTCCTCCCCCCCTTCCTTCTCCTACTTCATCTCTCTTTCTCTCTGCATAGCTCTGACGGACAACGTGCTTTCGTCGTACTCGTCGTCCACTTCTGGGATCAAGGCGCTGACGTCGTCGGTGCTGACGTCGATCAAGACGGCCGCGTCGACGGCCGCCACCAACCTGCAGGACGGCCTGGAGGCGTTCGACAGCAAGTATTGCTCTGCGGCTGTGTTCGAGGCGCCCGCGACTCACCCCGCCCGTTTCACGGGCCCTTCGTTCACGCTCGAGTTTGCGACGGGCAACTGCACGTTCAACGAGACTGCGTTCGTCGAGTCTGGCGAGAAGCGCCTCGACTGCTTCGAGCCCTCGATCACGTACACCAAGACGCCCTCCAACTTTACCTCCAAGTACATCTCCGGCGCTTCTTTCACCTCCAAGTCGTGCCTCGTGGGCAAGACGTTTGGCGAAGAGACCACCCAGGTGCTCGCAGTGTTCGACGGCACCACCGAGGTGACCAAGGATGGTATCGCAGAGGTCGTGCGCTCCGAGGTCGCAAAGCTTCTCTCCTCCCTTGCGGCGCTCAAAGGAAAGTAAAGAACGGAAGCACGCGGGGAAAGGTGGGAACGGGGGGGGGACAGGAAGAGAGCAAGACATCAGGAAGCAAGAGAGTCGGGAAAGGGGAGGGGGAGGCGCCCTTTGCAACAGAGCGCACCCGCAACGACTCGCGCCGCGGTCACGCGGAGAGTCGCAGGCCCGAGATCCTTCCCACCCACTCTCGTGCCGTCGAGACGTCACGCATCGACCCCGTCGAGGCGGCGAAAGCCGTCGGGGGAAGAACGGGCGCAAAGTGCAACGCCACAACGAGAGAACGCGAGAGAAGAGAGAGAGAGGAAGAAAGTCTGGGACGGCGGATGATCGAGGGAGCATTGGCAGCCATCGGGATGCGAATCGAAGAGAACTAGCGCCGCGTGGAATCGACAAAGGCCAAGGGCCCGTAGCGTGTCTTCCCTTGCCTTCCCTCAGGCTCGCCGCAGACTGGTGTCGCGGGGCGAAGCTGCTCGCTTCGAAAGCGAGCAGCGCCGCGCGGTCGCCAGTTCGGCGCTTCTATTGCCACGTGTTTCGCGAGGTTGCGTCACTGCCATAACTCACTCGCCTCACTTGCAGCCGCGCTCGAACCGAAAAGTCGCCCATTTTCCTCCATTTCTCCCTTTTTTCCCACATTTCTCGCCCATTTTTCCATTCCCAGGCCTCGTCCCCGGCCGCGCCTCACCTCGCGCCGCATCGCATCCACAGGCTTATACCATCAGAACGGCAACTCGACAACGGCAACTCCCTCCTGCACATTCTCGCATCAACCAAACAAAAAAGGAACTCTCGTGCGTTACAGGCGACCGTCGCATGACACCAGCGTGGCAAAGTGTCGTCTGGACGCTTGCGTCGATCCCTCGATCGATTCTCCGAGCGACTTGGGGAGGAAGCGCAGCACAGGGCGCCAGCGAAAAACAAACGATCACGCGGTCGAGAGGGCGGCAAGAGAGCGGGCTGAGGAGAAAGGGGAGCAACGGAGGCGCGCAGCCACGCAAAGGGTCGTTCAGCTAGAAAGCGGTGACAGGGGCCACGGCAGGGGATGGGCAAGGAAGCGGTGGAATGGGGTACGGCACGGAGCCGCAAAAACCAAGAAGCGTGGGTGAGGTGAGACGCGAGAGAAGGTTGAAATGCCTCCTCTCGAGGGTGCCGAGAAAGGGATACAGGGCGGAAGTGGAAGGGCGAACGGAGGAGTTCCTGGTGTGGCGGCAAGGGACGTCGTAGCGACGGAAGCGGCAGAGCTATTGTGGAGATGTATACTGTGGAAAAATGTATACGCGAGTGAAGGGGCGTTGCATGGAAATGGAAGGGGAAGAGCAGCGTACAAGGAAAAAAACAAAACAAAAGGAAGCTGACGGTGCCACGGCACCGGCACCGGCACGGCTCGGGCTCGCCCGATCGTTACCGCCGATGCTGGCGTCGTCATCTCTCATCCCTCGTCATCGAGCGTCGCGAGCTGTTTTTAAAACTCGGGCGCCTTGCCGGCGGCCTCGGCGTTGATGGGGTCGGTCATGGGCGCGTTGATCTCGACGTCCTGAGGGGCGGGGATGTCGCGGTCGGTGCGGCGCTTGGTGCCGATGAAGCCGCCCGAGATGGCGTTGATGGGCTTCAGGGGCCAGACGGGGAGCACCGAGGTTCCGTAGGCGTCCTCGAGAGAGGCGGCAAAGGCGGCGTAGTAGGCCACGGCGGCGGTGAGCCAGCCCCAGGCGGCGGCAAAGCGCAGCAGGTAGTCGTGCTTGCGGCCGAGTCCGCCGGCGAGCAGGAAGAAGAGCAGGAAGAGCAGGAAGAAGAGAGTGCAAATCACCAGGTTAGTGGCGAACGTGCAGCACCACATGAGGAAGGCGAAGATGCCCCAGAGGCACAGCGCACCCTGGATCGTGTTCGTGTTCTGTGGAAGCACGCCCGAGAGAATCATGATGCCGTAGAAGCCAAAGCCGATCCAGAAGCAACCGAACGAGCAGAACACGGTCACACCGAACGTGTTACGACGCTGGTACTCGAGGATGCCGGTCAGTAGCTGAGCGACACCGCCGAAGAAGAGCGCGTACGTGTACACGAACGACGTATCGGCATCCGCGATGATCTTCATGTTGCTCAGCATGAACATCGTGGTGGTAAAACCGAACGAGAACAGGCCAAGGGCGCCTGAAAGGGACAGGGGAAGAGGGAGGGGAAAGAACATCACAACTGCGACGCGCCGACAAGGCCCCCGGCACCCGACACCTCTCTCGACCCCCAAGGAGCGCCTCGCGGAGACGCCTCCCACCCGCTCCCCTCGCAACTCCCTGGAGGTGTGCCCCGCCCCCCTCCGTCCGGGAGGTGACCCCCCGCGCTCCCCCGCCCCACCCCCCGAGTCCACGTCGACAGGCAGCGCGTCAGCACGCCCCGGCCGGTCTCGGACGCCGGACCCGATCCCACCGCGGCGCGAGCGCCGCCGAGCGGGCACAGCGCAAGGCGCGCGCGCGCCGCACACTCCCCCAAGAAGCACGAACTGCGAAACAGATGCCGCAGCCCGGCCGGAGAGCCACGTCGCATCACGAGCTTCGCGCTGGGCCGCTTCCTCCCGGCTCCCGCCGGCGACGTGGCCGCGGGGGGGGGGTCGCATCGCCGGTGACCGGCGCGCTCGGCCGATCGCGGCGCGGTGGTTGCTCGCCCCGCTCGTTACGCACCAGGATTGGCGGTCGCAGGCGTCGTGCGGATGCCCATTTCGCACAGGTGCGCGAGGCGGCCCTCGATCGCACGCAGCGCCTGAAGAGTCCCCGGCTCCGGCATGGTGGTGGGGCTCAGAAACGACGGGGGAGGGGGAGAGGGAGGGAGAGCGGGAGACTCCGCGACAGAGGGCGCGGAGGAGAGCTGATCGCGCGGTGAGGCGCGAGAGAGCAAAAGAAGAGATGCACTGAAAGTGTTCTGCTTTCGGCTGCAGATCGCGGCGCTTTTAGGCACTTTTGGCGCCTGCCCTGCCACGTCCTCCCACGGCTGTCAACCCTTCCACGTGGCGCGGAAATGGCTGCCTCGGTGGACGGCGCCGAGGTGGACTCTTTCTCCGCCGAGGACACTGTCTCGCCTCTTCCGGGAGCGCCGCCGCACTCGGCCTCGCTGCGACCGCTTCGCACCGTGCACGTTTCGTGTCATTTCGTTTCCAAGTGCGCGCCGTGCGGGCAAAGGGCTGTAGGCGCGGGCGAGAACGTCGCGGCGGCCGTTTGGGCCGCGGCGCCGCTCCCGCGCGGAGGACAACGGGCCTCCGGGTTGCGCGCCTCGGGCTGGCGGTCGGTGAATTCGCCGCAATACAATTATGCTTCGAAGCGCGGTTGTTTTCGAGTGGTTTCTAGATTGGATGTCGTTCCGAGCGCCCGACCGGACGTTCGCGTTGGAGATGCCGGTCGACGCGCGCCGCCACGCGGCCCCGGCCGCCGGCCGCTGGGCTCTGCCACGCCGACACGGCCCTCTTCCGTGATCGTCGACGTGCCGCCGCTCGACGTCGTGTGCAATTACAGGCTCTCTTGCGCGCGCCATGCGTGCGAAAAGCGAAACGAAAGGGGGCGCCGCGGGCGCGCTGCGCGCCGCCGAGTGGAATGAGGTGGGCGAACGCGGCGGAGAAGCAGGGTCGGGAAGAGTGGGGGCGGAGAGGCAAAGGGAAGGGATGTGGGAGGTGGAGAGGGACAGCGCGCGCGCCGCGGTGGGTCGACACAAAGGGATGGAGTTTGGTGCAAAACCGCGGGGAGCGAGGGGGATCTCTCCTCCCAAACCGCGGTCAGCATGCAACGTCGTCAAGCTCTGGGTCGACGAGCGCGGCCAGCGCAGCGTGCTGTCCGAACACGCCTCCGAGGACGGCGGCCAGCAGATCCAGCCGCGCGCGTGCGCAGGCCGCCTCGTCGTCCTCAGCTACGCCATCCTCGTCCTCCTCGGCTTCCGGGTGTGAGGCAGGCAATTGGGCCCGTTCTTCGACGACCTCGAGCAGCAACGCGTTGACGCACGCGGCGTCATCCGTCAGCAGAGGTTTGTGCAGCGCGGCAAACAACGCGTACAGACGACGACAGCGCGCATCAGTCAGCTGCGGAGAGGGGGGGGAGGGGGGGGGAGGGGCGCGGAAGTCGGGGGGGGGGGGGGGGGGGGGGGGAGGAGGGAGCAACGGGAGGGGAGCAGGTCCAGCGGTCTCGGAGCGTCTCGGAGAGATCGCGGAGCTGCCGCGAGGGCGCCGTTTGCTCTCCCTTTGCCCCCGGCCGCACCTGTCCCTTGCCAGCGCTCGCCGCGCGGGCTTCCTTGTGCAGCGCGGCGGTCAAATCGACCGCAGACCAGGTTTTGAGCTGCAAGAGCTCCGGGAGCGCCGACCACGGCGACTCTTCGACCGGAGCCGGCTCGTCGCGATCTCTGAGCGGAGCGGGGGAGGAGGAGCGGGGGGGGAGGACGGGGAGGGGGGGAGGGGGGAGATGAGAGAGGCGGGAGGGGGACGGGGAACGTGTCAGGAGGAGGCATGACGGGAACGCCTGAAGCGGCGGGAGGGGAGTCTTGCGCGTTGCGCGTTGCGCGCGGCGCGCGGGACACGCGAGCAGCGCGCACACGCGTCCAAAGATGCTTGCCCGATCCGCAAGGGACAGCCGACACGGGCGGGGAAAAGGGGCGACGAGGGACGAGGGGAGGGGGCTGGGAGGCGAGGCGCACGCAGCGTTCCCGTTTCGTTCGATGGCGTTGGTTCCCTTCTCGGGGGCCGTTCCTTGCGCGCGTTCTTTTTTCCAGCTTCGCCCGCGCGCTTCTCTCGCTCCTTCCTCGACGCCGTACCTGATGAGGGCCGCGCGGAGGGCGGCAAAGTCTGCCATGAACGCGCGCAGAAAAGCCTCCGGAGGGCCATCAGCAAAGGGGAGCCGCTCGATCGGGGGAGGGAGAGAGACGAAAGTAGGCGCGCGCGAAAACCGCTCGGCTCCGCGACTCTTTTCGTTCGTCTGAGAGGACCGGACAGCGGAGGGTTTTACGTTCTCCTCCTCCTCCTCCTCCTCCTCCTCCTCCTTGGTCTCTTCCGGGGCCGAGCTTCCGGCCTCCGCCGAGCCTCCTCCGCCCGACCGCCCCGGCGGAGTGCGGAGGCCGACCACCGCGCCGCCTCCGAGCAGCAGCCGCACCGCCGCACCTCCGGGGGCGCGAGGCTGCGGATCCGCCCCCTCCTCCGCGCTCGCCGACGCGCGCGCACCGTTGCCTCCCGCCGCGTCGGCCTCGCGGGCATGCGAGGTCGTCTCGGATCGGCGATCGCCATCGCGCGCTCCTGCGCTTAGCGCGTCCCGGCCAGCGGAAGCGCCCTCCGAGAGACCCGACCGGGCCGCGCGCCCCTTCTCCGCGCCCCCCTGCTCCCGGCGGACGACCCCAGGCAGCGACCGCGCCTCGGCGCGGACGCGGCGCAAAAATTCGAACGCGTCGACCTCCTCGGGCGCAAGAGACCAGTCTGGGTCGGCGTCGTCGACGGGGAGCGCCTGCGCAACGCCGTAGCCGCGCCGGAGGTCGGTCGCCTCGTCCGACGACCCGGGCGACTGGGGGGCGGAGCCGAGGCCCGGGGAGGCCGGCCCGGCGGGCGACCCGGGCGACGAGTCTAGAGCGGGGTCTGCTGCCGGGTTCCGGGCGGCGGAGGCCGAGTCGGGAGGCCGAGACGGGTCGCGGGGCGACGCGACGTCGCCCGTCTTCGCCCGACCAGGGGACGGTCGCTCTGCGGCCGTCTCCGCACGTCCGCTCCGCCTCCTCGACGGGGGCGACGGGGACGAGGGAGGGGAGGCGTCGGCACCGGCGTCGGGGCGCCCCGCCCCCACCAGGCTCACGCTGGGCCGCGGCGCTCCCAGCTCCTCGGGGCCTCCTTGGGTCTCTTCCGTCTCGGCGCTGCCGCCGCTCATCCGCTTGCTCTCCACGCTCTCCTCGCGATCCTCTTCGGCCTCGGCCTGCCGCCCGAACACCGTATCGCTGCTTCCCGCATCCCCGCTGCCCGCCGTCCGAGGCCTCTGCCGACCCCGCCGGCAGCTCTCGGAGGGAGAGCCGCCCGAGACCGCAGACCAAGACTCGGCCCCGACTCCCGCCTCGGCCCTGTGCCCCCTGTCGGCGCGCGCCGCGACGGCGGCGAGGGGCGCCGAGTCGCCACCAGAACTCTCAGCCGCGCAAGCGCCCGGATCGACGCTCCCCTCGCGTTGTGTCATGTCCGGGGGCGATCGAAACGATCGGCCAACGGCGCTCTAGCGCCCACGCGCTGCGGTCCCGGTCGAGCGTGCCGAGGGCCGGGCGAGAATCCGCGCGTCGCGCGCGCGCGCGCAAGGCCTCCCTCTGGCGCAGCGCGCGGAAAGAGGCCCGTTCGAGCGGCGCAGCAGCGCACGGCGTCACGAAAGAAACTGCGTACAACGCTGAGAGACGGGGCAGATCTGTAGGCGCTCGCGGGCCTTCTCGCTGCCTGCCGCGAAGCGGCTGGCGCGAGGAACTCTGGAGGGGCGGAGGCGGCGGGGAGAGCGGGGCGCGGGTCGGGGCAGGAGTCTGCAGAGGAGGGGGAGAGCGCGCGGGGCGGCGGGGTGAGGTTGAAAGTGCCCAGGGGGGAGGGGGAGGAGGCCGAAGTGCGGCGAGCCGAGCGAAGACGAGGGTGTCGGCCGAGCTTCCGCTCCCTCCCCTCTCTCTTCCCCCCCCCCCCCTCCCCCTACAACAAGGCTCGTGGGGGCGGACGACGTCGGGTGGGGGACGTGTCCAGTGGCCGGTCCCGGGCGCGCCCGGACGCCTCGCGGGGCGCGGGATCTGCTTTGCGCATCTCTCGCGCGCATCTCTGTCGCTTTTGAAAATGTCCACGCTTTTGACCGCGGCAACGTTTCGCGCTCGCCCTTGCATGCGTGACTGAAGCACGTCTCGCGCTTGGTGCCCGCGCGGGGCGCCCGCGTCTCGATGGGCGATACGGCCGAGGCGACGCTCGATGACGTCCTTTCGTCGAGCGTCGGCGACATAGGGCGCTGTCAGCGACTTCAGATCGGCCTGGTGCGCGCTGCGGGGCCTCCTCGGAGCTGCCCGACGCGCAGAATCGCTCCGGGCGGGTGAGGTGGGGTGGCGAGTTTGCAAGGGGGGGCCGCGGAGGGGACGGATGCAAAGGTTGGGCGGAAGGCGAAAGGGCAAGGGACACGGAGCGGGAGGGGATTGGGCAACTCTGGGCCGCACGGTTTCGTCTTCCCAAAACGCATCGCGGTGCCAGTGTAGGTGCACATACGCGCGCACGTTATTGCACGCGCGCGCACGCACATAGAAATGCATGTGGATGCATCTATGCAGTAAACTGTGTGTTCTTGTTGCGATCTCGCATCGTTACCCGTATGTTCCATTTTTTTTTCCTTTGCAGTCTGCTTGGATTGGTTCGTTGATCGGTTTGGAGACCGTGTTGGGTGTTCTTGCGTTGCTTGGCGCTTCGTCTCCGAAAGATGCTGTGTGCGTGCCTCCGTACGACCCTGCGTGCGAGCGCGCTTTGGCCTCGTGGCCTCCCGACCTGTGTTCGCTTCCGCGCTCGTCGTGGGCGTGGCAGGCTCGCGCCCGCTCTGCGGCTCGCGAATGGGACCTGGAGTGCGGCCCCGACCGTCTCTCTCCGCCCGCCGTGATGGTGCTCTTCTTTTTGGGCGCCGTCGGCGGCGTCGCGGCCTCAGCCGTGGCCTCGAGGCGTGCGGGGCGGCGGCAGTGCACCTCGGTGCCCGCGACGGTGGCGGCCGTGGGTGCTGCGCTCGCCGCGCTGGCGCCCAACGCGTGGGCGTACGCGTTCGCCCGCATGGCGGTGGGCGCTGGCGCGGCGGCTGCCGCGGCGGCGGCCGTGCCGCTCTCGACGGACGTCGTGGGGCGGCCGTGGCGCGGAGCCGCGGCCGCGCTGCTGCGCGGCTCGCCGGCGCTGGGCGCTCTGCTCGGCGCCGCGTTTGCGGCCGCGCTGCCCTCGTGGCGTCTCGCGCAGATGGTCGGCTGCGTCTGTGCGCTGGGCGCCTGCTACGCGGGGCGCGCGGCGGCCGAGAGCCCGCGGTGGCTGCTGCTGCGCGGCCGCAAGGGCGAGGCCTCGGCGGCGCTGGCGGCGCTGGCGCTGGGCAGCGGGCGGCTGCCGCCCTCGCGGCCGCTCGCAGACCCGGTCGAGGAGCTCTCGGCGCGGTCCCGGTCCGTGCGCGACGCGTTGCGCTCGCCCGTCCTCGGCATCCCGCTGGCGGGAACGCTCGCGGCCGACGGCCTGCGTGCCGCGGCCCTCGCCACGGTCGCCCTCGCGCTCCCGCGCGTCGCGGGCGCGGCCGTCGAGGGTCCCTCGCCCCTCGCCGCGGCGGGCGCCGTCGCCGTCGCGGCCTGCTACGCGATTGCAGCCGTCGCGGGCGTCGTGCTGCTCGCAGACCGACTCGGACGCCGACGACCCGCCGTCGTCCTCTCAGCGGCCGCAGGCCTTCTCCTCCTCCTGGGGGGCGGACTCGGCAACTGGAAGCTCTGGGACGAAACCCCAACGGTTCCAGGCAAAGGAGCGGGGCACAACGATCTTGCAGGGAATCGGGGCGGGCACGGCGCAAACGCAGCGAACGTCACAAATGCAGCAAACGCCCCGAATGCCCTAAACGCAGGGCCGCTCGCGACCACGCTCCCAACTGCCGACTCCCTGGACGATCCCATGAAAGCCACCGTCTCCCTCCCAATGGACCTCTCGACCGACCCAAGCAAAGCAACGGTGTCCCTCCCAACGGACCTCTCGACTTCCGCCCCCACAGCCACGTCCGGTGTGATTGCTGCGGTGCCGGGGCAACTGCGGTCCGGGCAGTCCAACGCGCTGTCCTTTTCCACACCGCAGCAGCAGCAGCAGCAGCAGCAGCAGCAGCAGCAGCAGCAGTGGCAGAGCGTTTTTGCGACGCCGCAACAGACGTCGCTCACGCAGTCGCAGTTACATGCGCTGTTTGGCACGCAAACTGCGCAGGGTGCGCAGACGCAGCAGCTGGAGACGCCGCAGCTGGAGACACCGCAGCTCGGCATCTTTGCCAACGGACGCTTTTACAGCTTTCCCGTTGCTCAGGCGCAGGGGGGGCGGGTCTCAGATCTCTCGACCTTTGGGTCTGCGAGTCGGACGCCCTACGGTGGCGAGTATGCGACCTCGCGAAGCACCCCGGTCTCCTACTTTGAACCCCTAGACGCCTCCGCCGAGACGGCCTCGTACCGCTACGGCGGCGGACAAGGCCGAGGCGCCGATTCTCACCCGCCCCCTCCCCCTCCCCCTCCCCCGCCGCCTCCCGCCACCCACTGGTGGTCGTTCTGGAAAACACCGAGCGCTCCGGACGCGGGGTCGCGCGTCCAGACGCCCCCGCCCGCGCCCCCTTCGGCGCCGCCCCCCTCGCC
>PEIA01004617.1:0-11236 GCA_003613005.1 Prototheca ciferrii
GCTCTCCTTCAAAGAGCGCCGCGCGCTCGAAACGTTTTTCGTTTATCTTTCTTTGCCCTCGAACGGGCTGCGGTCGCAGCGTGCGCCCGCGTGTTGTCGCGAGCGCCACGAGAGAACGCCCGCGAGAAGGGGGGGGCGCTGGCGGGCTCTGCATTCGTGCGACTGTCATTTCAACAACAAGCACAGCTGCAGTATCTATTTTTGCTTTTTTTCTTGCAAGACATCGGCCTTTCGATACAACTAGAAAATGTAATGTGGGCGCGCGCGCCCGTCCGCCCTGTTGGCGCCGAGTTGCGCAGTTGGGCGCTCAAGAGCGAAAGCAGTGCAGCAAAGACCAAGATCGGCCTCCACGTGTGCTCGTTATACACTTTCTTCGGAATTGTTACAGCACAATGGTCTGACGGAGCATCGAATGCCCTGCTATCAATTGGGAGTTCCCGCACAGGTTCGAATCCTGTCGACTGCGCAACCCCCTGCAGTCGTGGCCGAGTGGTTAAGGCGATTGACTCGAATGGTCCTTGTTCCGTTTTGCTGGAAACGACTCTCTTCTCAGACGTTTGTTCGCGTTCTACACCCTTAGCCACAAAAGAAGTCGTCGAAGGACGCGCTAGCACCTCCCGATGGAGCTGCTTCGTGACGCCACCGCGGACGCCCGATGGCGGAGGCGGTCTGAAGCGCCGTCGTCCCCTTCCCGCCGCCACGACGAAGAACCGCTGCGTGGCGCGAGCCCAAAGCAGAGGCTTGCGGCCTCTCTTCATGGAGGTCGAGCGCTCTCCGGCATCCGAAATCGACACGACGCTGTCACCGTCGTCCTCAAGAGCCGCTTGCCCGTCCGTCTGTGGGCGTTCTCTTCTCGAAACACCTCCTTTCGTGAGGCTGGAAGATGCGTGCGTGCAACACCGCCGGCAACTCGACTCGAGAGAGCTCGAGCACTCGAGCCCACCCGGACACGTATGCCGGATGTCTAGGCTCCGTGTGGCCAAAGTTTCGTCACGCGATTTGTGCAGCCACGTCAACGAAAACTCAGTTTAGAGGATCGGTCTCTTCGAAGGCCTCTTTTCAAATTGCATCACAGCCTGTACGGCTGTCTCGATCGCGCCGTCACCAAATCCCCTGCCATCAATTGGGAGTTCCCGCACAGGTTCGAATCCTGTCGACTGCGAAATCCCCTGCAGTCGTGGCCGAGTGGTTAAGGCGATTGACTCGAATGGATTTACTTTCCGTACTCTTTTTGCTTGGATTCGCTTTGAGACGTTTGTTGACCCACACGAGCAGGCCGGGGGGAAAGCCCTCTCGTGCCTCGAGGGCTTTTTGCGCTTCTCCAAAGAACCAGCTAGCTTCGGAGGAACAAAGCACAAAAAATATGACCAAAAGTAAATCCATTCGAGTCAATCGCCTTAACCACTCGGCCACGACTGCAGAATCTCGCAGTCGACAGGATTCGAACCTGTGCGGGAACTCCCAATTGATGGCAGGGAAATGGGTGCTCATTGCGACCCGCGGAGTCATACAGGATGCGACCAGGGACAACGATGCGCACACGACGAGATCGATGGTCGGTGTCAATTCTTCTTTGACATGGCTGCGCCAGACACGCGACGAAATCTCAGCCGCGGCAAGTCGAGGCATCCGGGGCCTGGTACCCGGGTGCGCTCGAGCGCTCGCGCCCGCTCGAGTCGAGGCGATGGCGGTGTTGCGCATGCAGATCTTCTGATGCGCGAGAAGAGGAATGCCGAAACGAAAGAACGTGGCGACGAAAGGCAAGGAGCAAATGCGGCTCTCGAGGGTGGCGGAGACGAGCCTACAAGGGCACTGGGCTGCCGGATAGTGGTCGATCACAAGGATGAAGGCCCACACGCCCCCGTTTTGGGATCACTACCGCAGTGGCTCCTGGTTGCGGCATCAGAGAACAGCTGATGAGACGATGACACCGCAGGCCGCCTCGACCATCGGGCACTTGCCGCGGCGGCATCTCCAAACGGCTTCACTGAAAGCTGCTGACAAGTGCGATCGCCTACTTCGTGTAGTAGTAGTAGACGCAGAACGCAAAAATCGTCGTTTCCGCCAAAACGGACAAAAGAACCATTCTAGTCAATCGCCTTAACCACTCGGCCACGACTGCAGGGGGTACGCAGTCGACAGGATTCGAACCTGTGCGGGAACTCCCAATTGATGTCGGTGAAACGGACGGCCCTGCGGAGCCGAGCAACCCTCCAGGAGACGACGAGAAAGAAGCCGTTTCCGACAAAAAACAGGGCAAAAGAACCATTCGAGTCAATCGCCTTAACCACTCGGCCACGACTGCAGGGGGGTGCGCAGTCGACAGGATTCGAACCTGTGCGGGAACTCCCAATTGATGTCGGTAAAGCGGACGGTTCTGCCGCGTTAAGCAGCTCCATAGGAGGCGACGCGACCGAATCAATAGACAACGCGCCCGTTCGTCTTCGCACCGCGCACCAGCCCTAGCCACACAAAACTTCGCCCAGTGTGCATTTTGCTAGAATTGGTTTCGTCGGTCGCTCATTTGCTACGCTTTCGTCGCCGCTCAGTGCTGTGCGGGCGAACGCGCCGCCTTCTCCGCACAAAATCGCGGCCCCATGCTGCTTCTTGCTGCCTCCGATATCGCCTCTCACCTTTTCGATTCTTCCCTCACGCCTGTCTCCTCCATTCCGATCCGTACATCGGCAGCTCTGTTTCTTTGCTTTATTGCTGCAGCTCTCCGCTTGATCTCTTCCTGCATCGAGAGCGTTGCTGTCCGCTGGGAGTGTTTTTGGCTCACCCTTGCACTCCTCTTGCCTGACCGGTGCCAAAGTCCAGCCACAGCGCGACCGAGTTGGACCGACCTGCGAATTCCGCCCGTGGAAGTCGCCCACGCACGAAAATCTTTTATTCAAAGAAGTACGTTGCCAGCGCGAGCTCTGCCGTTCTACCCGCTCTTTGTCGCACCGTCGCCAAGTTTCAGGCTCCCAGCGCGGCAACTCCCACTTGACAGCAGAGGGTTCGGTGCTCCGTCGAAGCAAAGAGCCATGCGACGCGCAAGTTGACGAGACGAACGTTCCACTCCACGTTTCGTGCTCGCCTGGGATCGGCGCGGCTACAACGGCGGCCGAAACAAAAAAATGGTCTGGGAATGGGTGGGCGTGAAATAGAGTGCACAAGGCAAGCTCGAAGGCTGCCGGAGGAGACGCACGGTTTCGTCCTTGCGCCTCAACGAATGAAAAGGTCTCTGCAGAGATGCACTGACACCGTGAACGGACGACCAACGCGACAAGAACGAGAAAACGGTGTCGGAAGAGCGACGTGCTGGCGAAGAGCGGCAAAAGGGTCACATGGACGACAAACGAACCACTAGGAGAACAGCGAGTACGCCCGTTGAAGAGATCACACAAGGAATTGGAACGTGCGGAACGCCCCAAGGTGCGATTAGGGAAAAACACGTGCGAAAAGCCAGACGCCGCAACGCGAGTGCGACTTGACGCGCACGTCCTCTACTCGTCTCCGCGGCGCCACCACGGTCTTGGGGTGGCTCGCGGCATTTGAAGAGTTCCTGCGAACGACGGGTGCGCCTCGTCCCCACTCGTCGGCAGCAAGAGCGCCGTCGCCGCAGCAGGAGCTCGCTCGGCGGCGAACGCCGACGGCAGCGACGGACCTCCCGTCGGCGTCTGCGGAGCGCCTTGTAGAGCGGATGCCTCGGAGCGAGAGAGAGGCGCGGAGAAGACGGCGTGTCGATTTTCTTCGCGCGACTTGAACCGAGCAGAGTCCGGCTACCCACTCCGATCATCGGACGAGGGCCAATCCAGAGGGTGCGAGCGCTTCGCGGAGTACGACGGCGCAAGGCGGGGAAAAGAAGCCGAGGGAAGAGACGACCCCGACGGAGGGTTGGCACAGACGGCGTCCGCGGACGAGCAGGGAATGGGCAACGAAGAACCGAAAGGCGATACAGCATCGGACGACGAAGACACAACAGATGACGAGGAGGAGGCAGACGAAGAGGATGGATGCGGAACTGGGGGGGGCATTGCTGGAGAAGATGAGGCTTGGGCAGGGGCAAGGCCGGTCAAAGCTGCGGAGGCGGATCGGTTCGCCTGGAAAGTTGTAAAAGCGACAACCGGAGAAAACGTACGCTCAGAAGTAGAGTTGGGGTCAAGGACGCGCGATGCGGAAGCGACGGGGCGAGAGGCAGCCGAGTGACGCGACGCGAGGGGATCGGGCTCGGGCTCAGCACGAGGAGCCGAAACCTCCGCGAGACCGGCGCGAACAAAGGGTGGCGGCGCCGTTGGGGTAGAGGCCGCTGGAACCGATGCCGTAGAAGCATCCAAGTGTGTCGCTGCATCGATCGTAGAAGCATCCGACCGAGCTGCGGCGGATTGCCCTGGGATCGTCCCGCTCTTCCCTTTCCACCCCTCTCGTGTCGTTTCCCGCTCCGGCCAGGCCTCCTCGTCGCACTGCAACCGCTGGAGCGCGGGCGCGACCGCTCCGAGAATGCGAGGCAGCGCGCCGCTCAGGCCGCCACACCCCCGAAGGTCGAGCTCCCGCAGAACCCGAGCCGAGGGGTCCACGACCCGAGAGGCCAAAAGCTCGGGATGACCTCTGGGCCCCGAGGCACCCCATGCGGAAACCCAGCGGTCCCCGCCCCTCGAGTCGTCGCCTCCCAGCGCCTCGGCGAGCTCGCGAGGGGAGAGCCCGGGCCAGTCGCGCAGCGAGAGGCGGCAGAGATGACGGAGCGAGGGAAGCGTCGCGCACAGCGCGGGGGGAAGCGGATTGAAGGCCGAGCCCGTGCCCCGCGCGACGAGCGACTCGAGGCGCGGAAAGGCGACGTGCAGAGGAGGGTCAAAGGTGTCCAAAAAGGACGCGGGAGAGAAACGAGACGCAAATGGAGGAAACGGAAGCGGGACGCGCGGGAGATGCGGTCGGAGTGGAGACAAGAAAGACTGCGATTCTGTCAACCCTTCGAGGCCAAGTCCCCGTTCTCCGCCTCCCCTCGCCTCTCCCGTTCCGCCCATTGCGATGCCCCCGTGCGCACCTCCCGCATCCATGCCCAGCAGCGCAAGGTAAGCGAGGCACTCTCCGAGCCCCGCGAGACGCGCGCCGAGCCCGCGCCAGGTCCCGCCCACCTCCTCGAGCGTGAGGCGCCGCACGCGCCGGCAGGCGGAGAGCGCCGCCAGCCCTCCCGGACCCAGCACGGGCACAGACAGCTGGGCGGAAACGAGGCGCGGCGCCAGAGAGCGGAGAAGAAGCGGCAAAGAAGACACGGGAGCAATCGAGGCGGAGGATGGCGGCGATGAAAGGCAACCGCATTCTAGCGCTCCCCAGGGCGACCGAAGCGAGAGGCGCTCGAGGGCACCGAGACGGGAAGAAAGGAGGAAAGCGACGAGAGGTTCCGAGACCGGAACGACGCCGAGCAAGTCCAATCGAACGAGCGATGCGGGAAGGAGACGATGACGAGACGAGGCCGATCCGGAAGATGCGTCAAGATCGGCAGGAGAAGGCTCTTGTGGGGGCTCTGTCGATGCAGGTGCCGATGGACGGAGAAAACTCGAGAGCCGTGGCTGGATGAAAAGCGTCCGACTGCCACGATCGCCTCCGAGCCAGTTCATGCCGCCTCGCTTGCGCAGCGAGAGCGTCTGAAGGAACGGAAACTGGCAAAAGACCGGGTTCAGAACGGGAGGAGCGACAAGGGAAGAGGCGGGGGGGTGCGAGCGATGCTCTTCCTGATGGTGGCTGGCGTCGGTTTCGCCGTCGTCGACTCCAAAAGAGGGCGGCGCTCGGGGAAAACCATCACGAATCCCAGGCGCAGGACTCGACTCCGAATCCGGCCCAAACCCAAAGAACAAGCCGGCGATCGCGTCTCTTCGCGTGCGTTCGGTCTCGGCGTCTCGGGAGTCTCCGGCTCCTTCCCCAGGGCCCTCCCACCGCTCGTTCCACGACCCGTCCAGCTCGAGGTGCCGCAGGGACGACGCGATGCAGGCAGAGTCACGGAAACGGTTTCTACCGATATCGCGTGCTTCGACGTCGCTCGACGACCGCAAAAGCGCCTCCAAGCCTCGGAGCGCAGCGTCGGCGGGAGAGAGCGGCCCCAGGACCGCCGGGGTCGCGGCGATCAAAGACGAGGCGCGACGAACGTGCCTCGGCGATCGTCCGACCCTCGTCGCTCGACGTTCGCGCTCGATTCCTAAACCGGCATCATAGCCTTCCACGATGCTCCCACGAGCGACGACGAGGCGTTCGAGGCCGCCGGGCAGCGAGAGCAGCGGACCAGAGCTGGCGGTGCCCCTCCGCTCTCTTCTCGGGCCCATCTCGGCACGCAGCCCGAGCTCGCAGTCGATCAGCTCGAGACTCGTGAGGGTTGGAAACGCCTCGGCGATCGTCTCAGAGCGCTCGATCCGCGCTCCGCACAACGACAGCTGTCGCAACCGAGGCAAGCGGTCAGACAGCGAAGCGAGCAGGATCGACGAAATTGGGCAAGAAGGAAAGGGCCCAGGAAGAACACACGCGCGTTGCGCAGCTCGCGGTGCGGAAAGGCCAAAGGTGACGCGCGAAGACGTCGAAACACGGACGTGGGGACGCGCGCGTGCTGCATGTGGCTGGTCGCGATCGTCGCGAGCGCTCGAGGAAGAGTCGTGGAAAGTTCCCAAATCTCCAGGCAGAGGTGCGAGGCGGAGCGAGCGGAGCGGCAGCGAGGACAGCAGCGCAAAGGGCAGCGAACACGGAAGAGAGGAAAAAAAAAAAAGTCCTTGCGAATGAAGAGGAGAGGAAGAAGAGTCCGCTCCGTTTCCCGCTTCCGTTTCCGCGTGCTCTGCTGCTTCCTCGCGCACATCTCCCTCGTCGCACTTTCCCTCCTCCTCCCTCGCCTGTCCCGCTGTCATCGCGGGCACCACCAGCTCCAGCTCTTTCACATGCGGGAACAGAGTCGCAAATCGCTCGTCCCACCCTCTCGGCCTTTCGGTTCGTTCCCCATCCTCGTCCCCGCCGCCCTCGTTCGGCACGACCACCCGCGCCCTCTCCAGCGTCCTCCCGATGGCGTCGCGCCAGCGGCGACAGACGAGGCGCGCCGACGCGACGTCCGGCGGATCCAGACGACGCGTCACCAGGTGCCACGCGTCCTCGGAAAGGCACTCCCACGGCGGCGTCCCAGCGACGAGCAGCGCGTTCGCGCCCGCCCGCCCGGTCTCCCCAGCTCGACCGGATGTCATGACGCGCAAGGCCCTCGCCCTCCAAAGCCTCTCCCACCCAGCCCCCGCAACCTTGGGTTGGCAGGTGCCTCGGCCCTACCGGAGCGTAGCGTGGGCGTCCCGCGAGCGCTCGGAATCCGAACCGCCGGTCTCACTGAGGCATGTGAGGCGAATTCTCCTCGGCGCGGGCGTTCTTGCACCTATGCGGACGAACGGCCGCGGCGGGCGCGCGGCAAGAACCGAGGCCTCGTCGCGGAAAGACCCACGAGCGCGAAGAATCGCAAACGAACGGGCGCTTGCGTCACGAAGACACCGCAAAGGTTCAATGGCCTCGTCAAAAAAAAATGCGATTTCCGAACGTGCATTGCCACACGCGCGCAAGCGCAGGCGCATTCCGCGCGGCACGATGGCGAGGCGATTGCGGGCGGGACCTCGGGACCTCCCCCGCGCACCGCGGCCACCGCGCGCGCGCGCGCGCGCTCCGGCCAGGCCAGGCCGGGCCGGGCGGGATTGGGCGGAGCTCGGGCGTCGGCCGCGTTCCGCGGGTCGCAGATGCACGCCCGATCTAGGCCGCGTGGGCGCCCGATCGGGCTCGTTTCGCCTTGCTTGTCTGCGTTGGACCGCCGAGGCCGCGTTCGCGCCGCCCATGGCTGGCGTGCGCGAGCTCTCGGGCGAGTTTCGTGCCGCCGTGGCACGCGCGGCCGCGGAAGCCGGCGAGGACCAGGTGCGGCCGAGGCGGTGCGGGCGGCGCGGGTGGGCGGGGGGGCGCTTGGAAAAAGGACGGCGGGCGCCCGCGGTCTCGCGAGGAGGGCGAACGGGGGGTTGCGAGTTGCATCGGAAACAGGGGATCGCGATGGGAAACGTGGAAAGCGAGGGAGAGAGGATGAGAGTGTCTGGCAACGGGTGGAAAGGGGGCCGACTGCCAGGGTGCGACCGGCGCGGAGACAAGGAGGGCGCCGCGAGGAGAACTGCTGCCTTCTGCTGGAAGACGCGGAGCGGGAATTCCACTGGCGATCGGAACGTGCGGGTGCGCGATCTGGGGCGCATTCACGTTGAATCTGGACGCGATCGTCGCAAAGGTGAGCTGGAAGACGGGAGCGTGAGTGGCCGGGCAAGGAGGTCGTTGGGTCGTCTTCCTCCCTCCACGAAGCAGAAGAACGAACGCATCCGCGAGAAAGCGTCCATTCGCATCTCTCCGGGCTGCTCCGGGGTCTCGCGTTCTTTGTCCCTTTCGCCTTTGCTGCGTCTCCCTCTCCAAGTCTGCCTCGCCTCGCCGTTGCTCTTCCTCTGCCTCCCACCCCCCTTCCCCCCTCCCTTTTCGCGCCCTCCCATCCCCCCACCGCTTCCCATCGAACCAGGCGTCTCTGAAGGCTCTTCGCGATGCGCACGTGACGGCCGTTCGCGAGCGGGCGGATCCGTTTCCTCCCGCTGCCGCCGAGGTAGCTCGGTCTCTGGCGCACCTGTCGTCGCTTCTGGCGCCCTCGCGCTCTGGCCGGCTCGCGGGGTCTCCGGCCGGGGCGTCCCTGGAGCGCGACGCGGCGACGCGCGCGCGCGTGTGTTCGACGGCCGTGGAGCGTCTGCAGCAGTGTGTGGATGCCACCGCCAAGCGTTGCGAGGAGGCTCGTAAGAAGACGCGCGGCGGGGCCGGGCCGCGGTGGTGGGCCGAGGGCTTGCTGGCCGGGACTGGCTTCTCAGCGGATGCGGCCACCGGGGAGTGGCGATGGGACGGCTCGGCCCCCCTCGCGGCCGGCGGGGTCCGGGGCCGGTGGGGCAGGAAGCTTTGCGGCAAGACTGCGACTCGGTCGGCGGACGGGGGCGGGAAGGAGGGTTCGGATGCATCGAGCTCTTCGCTCTCTTCCCATCGGTTTCCTCCCTTTCCGCTCTCCGCCGCGGACCTGCTGACGATGGAGCGTCGACTCGCGTCCGAGGCCGCCTCGGCGCCCTCTCCGGCAGAGGTGGCGCATCGCCAGGGCGCCGTGCTGGCGCTCTCGGAAGCTCTGGCGGCGGCCACGTCGGCGCTGGACGCTTTCCGGGCCGAAGGCGAACGCGCGAGGCGCGTCGCGCAGGAGGCGGCTCGACGCCGCCGACCCAAGCCTGCGGGCGCCCGGCGCCGCGCGCTCGCCCCGGGTGGCGGGGTTGGCGGGGTCGCGGGTGGCGGTGGCAGTGGTGGTCCTGGTGGTGGCAGCGATGTGGGGGTGTATGGCGATGCAGCGGATGCGGACGCCTTTCAGCGCGGCGGCGATCGGCCCGTTTCCGTACTTTCTTCGCGGCGGGGCGGCGTCGTCGCGACGACCCCCCGGGCAGGCCGCGGTCTGCACCCTGGCGAGGCCGCGTTCGCTTCCGCCGTCGCCCCCGAGGGCAGCGGCCTGGACGCAAGCTCCGGAGGCGGCGCAGGGACCTTTGGAGGGGACGCGCGAGGCGCGGAACGCGAGCGACGGCCCGCCGCCAAAAAGGGAGGCGCCCCTTCCGGTCGAGCGGACGGAACGGGGCGCCGCGGCGGCGGCGGCGGCGGTCGTGCCGACGACGGCGCTGTCGAGCCTCACCACCGCGCCGAGCAGGAGAAACATCGTCATCAGAAACAACAGCAACAGCAACAGCAGTTGCAGGCGTTTCTTGCTGCGCCGCAGTCGGCGGCGGCGGCGTCGGCGCTGCGGCAGCAGGCCGCGCAGGCCGCGCAGGCCGCGCACGAGATTTCGCAGCTGAACGCGGTCTTTTCCGCGGCTGTGGCACGCCAAAGCGCTCAGATCGCGACGCTCTACGACGAAGCCGTCGCCGCGACGGGACACGTCAGCAAAGCCACCGAGCAGCTCCAAAAGGCAGACGACACGGGCAAGAGGGGAAAGCTGACCACGTTCTACTTTCTCCTCCTCTGCACCGCCATCGTCCTCTTCGCACACTGGGCAGACGGGTAGACGGATGCGAACATCCAACGGGGAACAAGCGCTCAAGACATGCCCGCAGGGGGAGGAAAACGAAAGCATCAATGTCAATCAGAGGGAGGGGAAGAGTTGCCTGGCATCGCCTCGGGTTTCCGAATCCTCTGGCATCGCTTGTACCAATCAAAGCCCCCACCATGCACGGATGCTTTCATCTCTCGGGCATTCCCGTTCCCTCACATTCCCGTTCCCTCACATTCCCGTTCCTTGATGCTCCAATTTGCCTGGATGCTCCCATTCCCCAGTGCTCCTGTTCTCGTCCGTTGTTTTTTCTTCCGGGTGCTTTCCCGTGTCGCTTCGGCCTGTCGTCTCGTTTCATCCGCCTACAAACTCCACCCCCCAAATCCATCCACCCCCTCTCCACGGGTTTCGCCGCTTCCGTCCGCCCCGTTCTGCCACGCTCTGCCCTTTCCCCTGCCACCCCCCCCCCCCTTCCCCTTACTGCCGTCATCCGCTCTGCTCGCTCCGCTCCTCTTTCCTCCCCGCGTTTTCCCCAGCTCTGCGTCTGTCACGTCTCTCGTCTGGCTGCGTTCATCTCACACGTGCGTCGTCGAAAAGAAGAGAGGGACGGGTCGCCCCGGGTGCCAGAGAGTGCCTCCTTTCCGAGCGCCTCATCCCCAGAATGCCTCCTTTCCGAGCGCCTCATCCCCAGAATGCCTCCTCGCCTCGCTTCGCCCGCGATCGGTCACCGCTGCGCGAGAGCGCGAGGGCAACGCGCACGCGACTGGAACGACTGCGACTCGCGCAAACGTCGTCTCGCGCCCCCCCCAAGGCGGGCCGCAGGCCCCGCGGCCACAAGAGGCGCCCCAGGGCCACGCAAGGGGGAAAAGAGGGGAGGTGGGGGGGAGAGATGGCGAGAAACAAAGAAACACACCACGCATGCTCGACGAGCGCTGCGCGTCTACGCGCGCGCACGCCTCTGCACCCATGCGCGTGCCGAGGCGTCGCAAGAGGTATTCCGCAGACGCCGGACGTGGGATGCCTCGTGCTGGCATCCATTTCGCCTTCTTCTTCCGGCCTTGTTCCTCGCTCGCTCTCTCCTTTGCTCTCCGTCGGCTCCGACACCCGCTTCCACGGCCCGTTTTTCCCCGCATCTCCCCTTCCTCCGTCCCCCCCCCCCCCTTTTTT
>PEIA01004639.1:0-11203 GCA_003613005.1 Prototheca ciferrii
CGCATTGCGCAGAGCTCGGGCCTCCTCCTTGCGTCTCTTCCCCCCCCCCCCCCCCCCCCCCCTGCTCTGCTACGTTTGCCTCTCCAGGTAGCTCTGGCGAGCGGCCGCGCCGGCCACCGGCCAGCGGTCGGGACGCCGCGTTCCGTGACCGTTCGAGTCTGTGGGCCCGGGCTGGGCTTTTCCTTTGGCTTGGCGCGCCGGCGCGGGTCGCACGTCGGTCGGGGTTTGATCCGGTTCGCGCGCCGACCTCGGCACTCGGGGTTGTAGGGGGATCCTGGATCCTCGAGCTGCTCGGCCATGTCCGAGGAGGTTGCGTTGCGCGGCGCCTGGGGCATTCCCGGGCCGTCTGCTGCCGCCGCCGACGCGGCCGTCGGCGGGAGCGCCAGAGGCAGCGGCGGCGGCGGCGGCGTTCTTGGGGCGGCGGTTCGAGGGGACGTTGCGGGGGATGCCCGCCGGCCGTACGTCGCCTCGAGCGCCATCGGCGAGCCGGACCCCTCGACGGCGTCCGTCCGCGGCAAGCGCTTGGGCGGGCCCGGGTCGGCGTTTTCGTCCTCGGGCCGCGTCTCGGGCCGCTCGCGCGAGGGGGATCTTCGGCCGGCGCCGCTGACGATCGCCGAGGAAGCATCCGAAGAGCTCATCCCGGCCAGGAGACACCCGCCGCGGCGGGGCGCGCGCGCCGGTTGGGGCGCAAGCGGGGACCGCGGCGTCGCCGCCTCGGCGTCGCCCGAGCCCGAGTTCGAGAGCGCCAAGGGGCGCCCGCCCCCCGCGTACGTCTCCTCGGCGCGGTCTCCGGCCGGCGGCGTCCGGCCCCGGCGTCTCGGCGACCCCCTCGGGTCGCCCGGGGGGGGCTCTCGTCGGCGGTGCCTCGGGGCGGGGAGTCTTCCCTCGCCAGGCTCGCCAGGCTCGCCCGGCGTGCCGGCCTGGGTGTCCTCGTTCGGCGACGGCGCGCCGGACGCCCAAGCGAGTCTCCTGACCGTGTTCGATGCTGACGAGGACGCCGATGAACCCTCTCCGGGCGTGCTGGAAGCCTCGGTCTGGGGCCGAGGAGGCGGAGAGAGAGACAAGGAGTCCATCCAGGTCCCAAGGAGCAAGGCAGCGGCGGTCGTGGCAGCGGCTGCCGCTGCTGCTGCGGCGGCGATGACGACGGCAGTGAAAACGACAACGGCGAAAACGACGACGACACCGACTCGGGGGGCAACACGCTCGAAGCTGCAATCGCACCCGCTTTCGGAAACGCAAAGCAGGGTGCCATTTGAAGCTCCCCTCCGCACCACGGACGACCGGGTGCCGTTCGAAGCCACCCCCCGCGCTCTGGGCGCTGGTCGGGATTTCAAGTCGGACTTTCGGAGCGTCGGTCCCAGAATGCTCTCGCCGCCGTCGTACGACGAGTCGGCGGGTGCTGACGCAGACGTGTATGAGACGCGTGGCGGGCTGCAGAGCCAAACCACCTCGGCCCGTGGTGTGCTGCAGAGCCAGACGTCCTCGGCCCGGGGGGCCCCCTCCAGCTCTGCGCCTCCATTGAGCGTTTCGCAGCGCATTTCTCAAGGCCTCTCCAAGGGCATCTCCATGATGGTGCCGGGCGACGCCTCCGAGGACCGTCGCGCTCGGGCGGACGCGTCTGGAGGCGACGACCCCGCCGCGGGCTCGGCCCAAGCCTGGCGACCCAAGCCGCTCCCGGCCAAGGTGCCGGTAGGCCGTCTCAACCTGCACCCAGGGACGGTAGCGCCGCAGCCGCCAGTGGCGCCGTCGTCGCGGCGCCAGCGGGCCCCACCCACCCCGCCGACGGGGCCGTTGCTCGCGTCGTCGAGACACCTGTCCCGGGAGGCGACCGGCGGGATGTCCGGACTGGGCGGCGACGCTCGCGTGCCAAGCGGAGTCTCGATCGCCGGCGAACTCCGGATCTCGGGGGTGCCCTTGGCTCGCGAGCGCGAGCGAGAGGGCGCTCAGCTCAAGGGACGCAGCGCGCCCGTGCCAGAAGAGGGCGGGACGCTCTCGGCGAGCGGGGCGGACGGAGCCAACCACCGAGACGCCAACCATCGCCCGCCGACCGTCCGCGGGAAAGCCGACGCGGCTGCGGCACAAGGCGACGCATCGAAAGGCCAAGGCGCACGAGAGGGTGAGTCTCGAGGTGATGGGACGAAAGGCGATGCCTCTCGAGGTGATCGGACGAAGGGCGATGCATCTCGAGGTCATGAATCTCGAGGTCACGAATCTCGAGGTGAAACCTCGCAACCCTTTGCGCACTTGCCCGCAGTTGCTGGTGCCGATGGGTCTGCTTCGGCCACACGCGACTCTGCGGTCACTTCTTGCGTTGCCTCCGCGTGGTCTCGGTCGGGCGGACACCGGAGCGACCGCCGTCGTCTCCCGCTCGCTCCCGTCGTCGCCCCGACTCCCGGCGATGCAAGCAGCGCGGTCCGCGGGCCAGGCCCGCGTCGGCCGCCGGCCGCGACTCGCGACGACGCGCCGCCGCTTTCCTTTCGCTTCGAAAGGCACCCAGATCCTGCATCGGTGCCTTTTGTCGACGCTGACAACCCGACGACCTTTGCCGCGGCGCCAACGAGCGCGCCCTCCGCTTCCCGGTCGCCCAAAGTCGGCGTTTCCAAGGAGCCATTTTCCAGGGAGCCGTCGCCCGCCAAGCGCCCGCAGGCCAGCGTCGCGGCCGTCGCACCTCGAACCCGCGAACCCGCGCATCATCAACGAGCTCACCAGGCCGCGCTCGTGCCGGCCGCGCCGGCGGCGTCCGGTCGCCGGACGCCAGCGGACGGATCCGGGACCCGCCGGCCCGACGCCGCGGCGTCGGAGGCGACCCACGGCGCCCCACGGCACGGGCAAGCCAAGAAGAGGCCTGGATTTTTCGCGCGGCTCTTCGGGTGCGGGGCCGCGGGGTCCGTGCAGGGAGACCGTGAGAGAGCCCGTTCCGGGCCTGCGCCCGCAGGCCGCCCAGAGGCCTCTCGGGCCAGGTACGCTGCCGCGCCTCCGGCCGACCGCTCGTTCGACGACGCGGCGCTGTGCGACGTCCCACCTCCGTCGCTGAGCAAGTTCAAGGAACCCTCCTCTCTGGGCCTGGGCCGCAAGCATCTGCGCGGACCGACGTCGGGCCCGGAGAGGCCGCGGAGCGCCGACGAGCGCTTCGAGGCCCAGTTGGCCGCCGCCCAGGGCGCTGGCTTCGCTTCCGAACAGCTCCTTCTCCTGACGGATCTGCCAGAGCCGCCGCGCGGTGCACCGCGAGGAGATCAGCGCGACAGAGCGCGACAGAGCGAGGGAAACCGGGACGAGCTCGCCGAGAGGGAGGGAGCCGGACCGAGGCTTGACCTGGACGAAAGGCTCAAAGCCCCGCTGGCTGCGGGAGGTGCTGCGGGCGTCGACGGTGCGATGGCCGCGCCCGCGGGTCGACCCCGCTCGCCCTCGTTCGAGACGTACCGTCCGCTTTCCTCCTCCGCCCACATCGCCAAAAGCCCAATCTCCGAGACAGACCCGAGAAACAAACCGATCGACCCGAGAACCGATGCAGGAGTTGAAATCGGAGTTGATGCCAAAGTTAATGCCGGAGATAATACCGGAGTTGATGCCAAAGTTGCTGCAGGAGTTGCCATCGGAGCTGCTACAGTCACAGCGCCGCAGGATGTTTGCATCGAGCCAGAGTCCGTGCCCATGTGCGCGAGCCCTTTGGCGAGTCCTTGCGTGCGCCCCGACGCGAACGGAAACGACGCGGCCGTCCCTGCGCTCGATTCGCAGAGCCACCCTGCGGGCTCTGTGCACGAAGCGCGCAGAGAGGACAACGGTTCGAGACCCGAGGCGCACGATGCCGACGCCACTGACTCTGAACACCTCGAAAACAAGCGCGTCGACGCGCCCGTTCCGGATCCACCCCATCGCACCGAAATGTCCGTTCCGGATCGAACCGATGCATTCCTCCCAGGCTCGCACGACCGCATCGACGCATCCGTTCGAGACCCGCACCCGGGGGTTGCCCGCGTCTCCTCGCCTCTTCGCGACGCCCTTTGGAGACACGGTGCTCTCGAGGAAGCGCCCCGTGGCCTTGGCCGTGACGTCCCGCAGGAACGTCAAGGCTCTGGCGAGGTCGGCCTCCGAGACCTCTCGGCGCGCCTCGCGTTCGATCCGGTGGTCGCGCAGGACCGGTCGTCCGACCCTTCTCGGCCTCTCGACCGTCACAGCAAACGGGCGGGAACGGGCGACGAAAGGCCGCCGTCCGCGCGGCGCGTCGACCCCGTTGTTGACGTCGCAGCCGGAGCCGCCGTCGTCGACGAGAGCGACGAGACAGGCAACGGAGACGACGCCAAGCGCGTCAAGCAAACGGGTGCACGGCGCTCTCATGCGCACGCAAGCGACGAATCGGATGGCAAGGACCGCCCTGCGCCTGCTCCTGCAAACGCGAGCGCAGGCGCTGCGCCTCTCCGCGAAGACCCCCCTGCATCCCCTCTCGATGCGTGCCCTGCGGAGAGATCCGTTCCTGCGCTCGTCCTCTCCGGTCACTTTGGGGCCTTCACCCTGGAGCCGAGCTCGACTGCGCCCGAACCCCCCATTCGAAACCGCTCCTCTTCGATCCCTGGAACGGCCGTCGGGTCTGCCCCTTCCGCCGAGGACGGCTGTTCCGTGGTGCTCGCGCCGCTGCCTTCGGGTCGCGCTCGTCGCGGACGCAGCCGCTCCCCCGCGCCGCCTCTGCTCGTCGACTCGCCGTCGATCCTGGGCGGGGGCGAGGCGCCGTCGCCGCGCCCTTTGTCGGACGAGCACGCCGCTCGAGAAGGCAAGACGGGCGACGACCCTCTTTCAAGAGGCGGCGCCAGGTCCGCGGCCGGCGCAGAGGTGCCTCGCCGCGAGCCGCGCGGATCGATCTTCTCGCTGTGCGATCCGCAGCACGCGCAGGCGGGACGAGCCTTTGCGCCGCTCGGGTCCTCGAGCATTGCCGCGAGCTGCGTGTTTCGCGTCTCCTCTGGTTCGGACCACGCCCTCTCCGTTCCGGGCGGAGGCCCGGCGGCGCCCCCTCGGGGCTCGTCGCCACCCGAGGGAGCATCGGTGTCGGTGTCCTCGCCGGCGCGCCGCGAGGCGTCCGTCGCGTCGCCTGTGCATGCACACTTCTCGCTGGCAGACGCACCAGCAACGCTCTTTGCCTCTCCGCCAGACTCGTCGCGTCTGGGCTCCAACTCGCCCGGGCCGGCGGTCGGCTCGCCCAGGCCGGCGGTCGGTTCGCTCGCCGTCTCTCCCCGCGCCTCGTCGAGCATCCTGGAAAGGGAGGAGCGTCCGGAAAGGGCGCCCGCGCCCGCGTCCGAGGAAACGCCCAAACGCCTGAGCGCGCTTCCGAGGGGCTCGCCGCTTGTCGACCGGCCGCGACAGAGGCAGGCGCCTTTGACGGGGCCGCTGCGCGCCGCCGGGACCCGACGCTCCTTGGGCGCCTCCATCGAGGTCGCCGGGCTGGTCCCGCCGCCCGGGCAGGACGGCCGGAGGAGTCTGGCCTCTCGAGAATTTGGTGGCGAGGACGTCCAGAGACCGCTGGAGCAGAGTTCCTGGTCTCATTACAACGAGCAGGTCGAGAAAAGGGGCGGGAGCGGCGATCGCGAGGGCGCTGGCGGGAGCGAGAACGAGGTTGTCGGGAAGAGCCGAGCCTCGTTTGAAAGAGCCCCTTTCGAGGGCGGGCGAGAGGGACGACGGTCACGGTCTCCCGGTCGCGACCAGGCGACCGCGGTGCATCCACAGACGGAGACGATCGTGGCGCACGTTCGCGTCGACGCGCCGGCAGTTCTGAACTGCGCAGGCCTGCCGTTTGCTGCCGCCGCCGGCCCTGCCGCCGTCGCCGCCGCCCTCATCGGCTCGCCGCGGCGCGACCCCCGCTGGCCCGTACCGGCATCGCCGTCTCCCCAGCGCAATCCGATCGCTGCGGCTCCCTCGCCGGTCAAGGAGGCTCCTGGGTCTCCGCGTCTGCGTCGGTTTGCCGCGCAGTTTCGCGCGTCGTGTCTCGCCGAGGCGGATCTGCGAGAAGCTGCCACGTTGCTGGCGGTCATCCGCGCTGTGGCCGACGACCACGAGGCGCGGGCGGGGGAGATCCCCTCGATCCCCTCGATCGACCGGGTGAAGGAAGAGCTCTGGAAGATGCGGAGGATAAAAACGGACCCGGACTCTGAGGACGAGAGCGGCTCCGAGAACAACGAAAACGCCGGCAACGACGCACCGACACGCACCGACCGGAATGCCAAGCAAGTCGAAAGCGAACGCGACGACGGAAAAAGAGGTGGGAGAGAGAACTGCAAAGGGACCGATGCCTTTGGGGCCGACGCCTCTGGGGCCGCCGTCTCTGGGGCCGACGCCTTCGAGGCCGACGCTTTCGGGGCCGTCGCCATCGAGCCCACGCCTCTCGGGGAACGCGTCGACGATGCCGTCGCAACGACCGCCGCCGCCCACACCCGTCGCAGGGACGGGATTCTGGCATCGGTTCTCCCGCCGAGCGCTGCCATCTCGCCAAAGACGCCGGCGGACGCGGCGTCCGCGCAGGCGCTCAAGCGCACTCCAAACATCGCTGGGGCAGCGGCCAAGCTGCGGTCCTGCTCGGTCGATCTCGAGGTGGTACATGACGTTCCACTCGTGGGCCCGGACTCTCACGACGACCTGTTCGCTGCCGTGGGCAAAACGAACACCACCAAATCGCCCAAACATGCAACGCACATCCTGCAGCCCTCCCGACGCAGAGACAGCGCCGGCAACGGCTCCGGCTCCCGCGACGGCAACGGCAGCGGCAGCGCCACCCGCAAGGCCGCAAAAGCCTCAAGCAACCTCCCCCGCGCCATCCGCTCTCGTCCTGCCGCTCGGCCCCAGGCCTCTCTGCAAAAGGAGGCCATCGTTGCTGCCGGCGTTCGAGAGGCGCTGGCACAGGTGGAGGCGGACGAGAACGCGCCTTTGGGCGCCGCGCCGTTCGGCGTCGCCCTCGACCCCAACGCCGACCTCGGCGCCTTCATCGCCGTCGCCGCGGCGGCGGCGGCCGCCGCAGTCTCCGCCAGGGCGACCGCGCAAGCGCACAGCATCGAGGAGCGAAGCGTTCTTTCGCGTTCCGAAGCTTCACCCGCTCCGACAACCGCCGCGCACCGTCGCGTTGCGGGCGGCCCTACGACGGCTCGGGCTGCGCCCGCGTCCGCATCCGCGACGGCGGCCGAGCGGGCTCTCCCGAGGCCGTCCAAGCGCGGCGTCGCTCCGGCGGAACCCGCGGCGCTGTTCGAGCCGCGACTGACGCGGGCTGAGCGGCTCCGACGCGAGGCGAACCGCGCCAAGGCAGAGGCGCAGGCACTGGCGGAGGCGGGGGGAGCCTCCGGTCGGAGGCCGCTGGGCGCGAGGTTGAGGGCCGGCGTCGCCGGAACCAAGCCTGCGCCCGCAAAGGCGGGGGACAGGAAATCGGTCACTGGCGATGCAGCTACGGGCAAGGGTCTTCGGGGCTTGGGCACCAAGCCGAAAAGCGTCGTCGCATCCGCCGCGCAGGGCGGCCTCGCTCGGGAACGTCTCGATCGCGACGGAGTCCCCCCCTTGGCCCGCCGAGAGCGCTCTGGAGTCGACGGGGGCCGCCGCCGAGCCATCGACGCGCATTCCGGGTCGGACGAGTCGGACGCCGATCGAGAAGGCGATGCCCGCGACGCACACGGTTCCGATCTGTTCGAGGACGGTTCGGAAGGCGGTCGAGCCGAGCGCGTCGGTCGGCTGCGTCGCCACGGCGCGTCCCGAGCCGACGTTCTCCCCCCCCCCCCCCACCTTTTTCGTCGTCGCCGTCGTTCCGTCTCGCGTCCAAGGCTCCTCCGAGACTCGAGATTGCCGACGTGGACGACCACTCGGACGACCTCTCGGCTCGTCCGACGCCACAGCCGGATCTCGCCTTTTTGGCCAAGTACGCGGCCATCTCACCCTGGAGCCCACCCGAGGAGCGCGCGCGTCGCGCCGCCTTTCTCCGCGTGCTCGCGCTCCTCGCCGCTGGCGAAGAGGTCAGCCCCACGTCCATGGCTGAGGCCAAGAGGGCGGCGCCGTCTCTCCTGCCGCCGGGGTTTTTCGACGAAGACGCTCAAGCCAAAGTCGCACCCGGTCGAGGCGACCACAGCAATCCCGGCGGACCTTCGAACGAACGGCGAGCGGACGCAAACCCAGATCCGGAGACGAACAAGAGATCGACCAAGGAGATGATCGGGGCTGGTCGTTCGAGACGCGACCGCGAGCGGGCGGAGGAAAATGCCGAGGAGGGCGGCAAGGAGGCGTCGAAGCGACGCGAGACGAGGTCTGGCCGTCGCGAGGGTTCTCGGCGGTCGGACCCGCCCAATGCCTCGGTCCGCGAACGTCGGCGCCGCCACGACGGAGAGCGCGACAAGGACGAGCCGAGAGGAAAAAAGGAGAAGAGCCGGGGCGACCGCGGTCGCGATCGCGAACGTGACCGTGACCGTGATCGCGAGCTCCGGAGTCGGCGTCACCGCTCGCGGGGCTCGCGCTCACCGGCTTCTCGCTCGCACAGTCCGCGGCACCGCCATACCCGTCCAAACTCCGACGATTCGGACTCGGAGGCCCGTCGCAAACGCCGCCACGAGCACCGGAGCGCGCTCAAGGACAGGCACGTCCGTCGAGAGGTCGCACGAGACGGCGAGAGGGACCGTGAGGTTGACCACGAGACTGAGCAGCGCCGTGAGATTAACCACGAGGCTGAGCAGCGCCGTGATACCAAACACGAAGCTGAGCGGTGCCGTGAAGCCGATCGGGAGCGCCGGGAGCCGCCTCGTCGGCCGAGGGAGGCGTCGTGCGAGCGCACCTCGGGGTCGTCGGTGCTGATGGCGCCGGGACCCTCGGCGGGCTCCGCGAGCTCGCGCACGCACGACCACGACGAGCAAAGACACCGCGAGCCAGCCGAAGCTCTCGAGAAGGACCGCGGTGCGTGTACACGTGAGACATGCTGGTCGGGGGCACGGGGAGCGGAAGATGGAGTAAAGGGGGGGAGGGGAAGTGGTGCGCTGTAGAAGGGCGGTTCGACCGCGGGTCGCCTCGATCGCGCATCGTGGGGAGCGTGTACCGAAAAAAAAACGTTTGCATGACCGTCGTTGCAGTTGTTGCCGTTTTGCACGCTGCACGGCCACCGCATGTTCTTCTCATCTCTTCTGTATTCTTTGTTCCCTTTTTTTGTGCCCAACCCATGTCATCCTGTGCCGTCCTTTCTCGCAGTTCGTCCCGGACCTCTGTCTGATCCGGATCGCTACGGTTACGACAACGAAGATGCATGCGCGAGAAACCACGAGATTATACACATGCACGGTCGTCACCCTGTTCCCAAACCGACCCTCTCCGACGACCAGGCTCGAGGCATCGGGAACGCAAAGTTTGGGCTGGGTGTGGTTGAGCGCCGAGACGCGACGCAGGTTGCCTGGCGCGCCGACGATGGCCTCGATTCGTTTACTCGCGACCGAGACTCGTGCTCCGCGACGTCTGGCCGAGACGCCACGTCGGACGCGCTCCGGGGTGACAACTCGTTCCCGCCGGAGAGCGAGCCACATCGTCACGGTAATCCTCCGCCCTCGCCACATCGTCACGATGTTCTTCCGTCCTCGCCGCATCGTCACGATGTTCTTCCGTCCTCGCCGCAACGTCGAGGCAATCATCCGTCTTGCTGCGAGATTCCTCCGTCCTCGCCGCAGCGTTGCGACGCGCTCCCCCGCGAGGCTCCTCTGCCCTCGCCGACGTCTCGCGACCACTACTTGCGCGTGACGTTGACAGACTCGCTGCCGAACGCGTTCACGAGCGGCGACAGCGCTCCCGCCGACGGCCGATCGTTCTTGAGAGACGCGGCGCAGTCACCCGGAGCCGCCGGGGCTCCGTTTCGGTCGGGCGTCGGTGACGACCCGTTCTCCGGGCTGCGGCGCGACGATACGGTGCAGCGCCACGCATCGCCGAACGGCCACGGTGCTTCGGTGTCCGCAAACGGTTTCCGTTCGCTCCGTCCGCCGCCCATCGGCGTGCCGGGCGACGGTGCCTCGGTGCGGAGGGTCGGCGAAGGGGAGGCGGAGGCGTCGGCCGGGCGTGCGGAGAGGGTCCAAGAGAGGGCCGTTCTGTCGTCCGGGCGCGGCATCACGTCTCGAGTTGCCTCCCCCGAGCCTCCTCCTCCTCATCGCACCGCTTTGGAGGGCCTGCACCTCTCGAGCCCCGCCGTGGGCGTCGACGAAGCGTTCTTCCCCGAGGCCTTTGAGGGGCTTCCCTCTTCGGGGCTCCCGCTGGGCACCTGTCGCGCGCCTTTGCTCGACAGTGTTCGGTGCGAGCAGTCCTTTGTCGAGACGGTCGAGGAGCGCGCCCGGGCGTGGGCGTTGGAGACCCCGCACGACGAGGCCGCAATCCGCACCGACGTCCCAGGCCCGCCGGTGGTGGTCGCGACGCTCTCCACGTCGACCTCCGAGGCGCGGGGCACGACGTCTGGGCTCTCCGGCGGCGCCCGCTCGGCGACGGCGACCCGGTACGTGACTACGAGATCGTTGAGCATCTCTGCCGACCCGTCGGAAGCCTCGCTGCGTCCCTCGACGCTCTCGGAGGCGTCGCTGCGCGTGGCGCCTTTTTCGCAGCCGTCCGAGCCGGGCGAGACGTGCACGAGCGCCTATGGCGGCTCGTACCATGACCCCCCCGAGCTGCGGCGTCAGTTTTCGCACGTGATGATGACCAACGTCATGTACGGCACCGGATCGGCAGCCTCCACGACCCTCACCGCCCTCGGTCGCGACACCAGCACCCCGACCGTCTCGTCTCGAGGCGGCGAGCTGCCGACCAGATCGCCCTCCGGTCCCACCTCGCGCCGCTCGACGACCGGCCCCAGCACACTCGGCGAAGGCGTCAGCGCGCGAGCGGCAGCGGCGCTGCTGACGTGGAACTCCATCGAAGGGTCCAGCGAGGAGGCCTCGCTCTCGCCGCCGCCCTACGAGCCGCTCCCGAGCCCAGCGCAGGAGGCTGCTGAATGGATGTAGCGCCACGACTCCTGGACAGAACGCATACATTGGCGCACGCGGAACACGCCCTGTCAGCGAATTTTGTGGTGCCGACGTGCATTCATATCTTGACGACGAGAGCGCTGAGGTCCGGTGCCCTATGCGGTCGTATCTGCTGCAGCCCGGGCCAAAAGAAGTCTCTCTGTCACCGTCATGACCAAAGCTCAGCCACTCTCATCCGTTCCCCCCCCCCCCCCCCCCCCCCCCCCCCC
>PEIA01004650.1:0-11191 GCA_003613005.1 Prototheca ciferrii
CCCCCCCGGCCGAGGCCGGGGCGGCGGCGGCCGGGGAGGGGGTGGTCGGGGCGGGGGCGCGCAGTCTTCCTCGTCCGACACGGCGGCGGACCTGCGTCGCGTGATCGAAGCCATCAAGCGGCGCAGCATGGACCCCGTCATCGTTTTCTCGTTCGCGCGCCGCGAATGCGAGAGCCTCGCGCTCGCCATGAGCGGCGTCGTCTCCGGCCGGGGAGGCGGCGGCGGCGGGGGCGGGGGAGGAGGCCGGGGCGGTGGCTCTGCCTTTGGCGGCGGCGTCGCTGCTGCTCCGGCTCCCATTTCGTTTACGGATGCCGAGGAAAAGGCGGCGATCGAGGAGGTGTATTCAAGTGCGATCCAGGTGCTCTCTGAGGAGGATCGGAAGCTTCCGGCGGTTCGGCAGATGCTGCCTCTGCTCAAGCAGGGCATTGGCGTGCACCACAGCGGTTTGCTTCCGCTGCTCAAGGAGCTCGTCGAGCTGTTGTTTGCCGAGGGACTCGTGCGCTGTCTGTTTGCGACCGAGACGTTTGCGATGGGCCTGAACATGCCCGCTCGCACGGTGGTCTTTTCGTCGCTCAAGAAGTTTGACGGCACCGAGACGCGCTACCTGGCGTCCGGCGAGTACACGCAGATGAGCGGCCGCGCGGGCCGGCGCGGCAAGGACGCGCACGGCAGCGCCATCGTGCTCATGGACGCGCCCGTCGAGGAGGCGCAGCTCCAGGTCGTGCTGCGCGGCACCCCAAAGCCCCTCATGAGCTCCTTCAAGCTCTCGTACTACACGCTCCTCAACCTGCTGCGCAGAGCCGAGAGCTCTGGCGCAGACGCCGAGTACGTCATCTCGAGATCCTTTTCCCAGTACCAACACGACCGAGAAGTGCCCCGCATCCGACAGGAACTTCGAGACCTCCGACTCGCCATCGCACAGGGCTGCGGATTGATCCCACAACCGGGGACCACCCCTGTTGTGGGTGCTGGGAACGAAGAAACGGGGGCGGATGGCGGGACGGGGCGGGCGGCGGGGAAAGCCCAGGGATCGCCGGACACGCCTGCGAGCGCCGCTCGAAGAGGAAGCGGGCCGACGTCGTCGTCCTCGGGTGCTCCTCCTCTGAACGCGGCTCTGAACGACGCGGTCGCATCCGTGGCCGAGTACGGCCGCCTGGTCGCGCGCGTCGCCGCGCTCGAGCGCACGCTCACGGCTGCGCTCGTGACGCCCGAGCGGTGTCTGCACTTTCTGCGCCCGGGACGGCTCGTCCGCGTGCGGGAGGGAGACGTCGACTGGGGCTGGGGCGTCGTGGTCGCGGCCATGTACGCCGGCGGCGGCGGCGCCAAGGGAGGCGGCGGCAGCCAGGCAGGGGCCGCCGAGGGTTACGTGGTGGACACGCTGCTGGTGTGCGCTCGGAAAAGGGGCGCGACCCATTCGTCAAAGGACGGCGAGCTCGCGAGCGACGCGGGCGAAGGCGCTCTGGACGGCGAGGCGCCGTCGCCGGGGGCGCTCTCGGCGCCGTCGTCCTTCATGGAGGTGGTGCCCGTGCCGCTGCCGCTCGTGACGGCCGTCGGGCGTCTGCGTCTCGCGATGCCCGGCGACCTCCGCACGGGCAAGGAGCGGCGAAGCGTGCTCGGGACGCTGCGGGATCTCGTCGAGAAGCACGGCGTCGAGACCATGCCCTCGCTCGACCCCGTCCGGGACGCGGGTGTCGACGACCCCGAGGTCGTCGAGGCCTCCCAAGCGCTCCCGGCGGCGCTCGCGGCCAGAGACGGACACCCGCTCGCAGCCTTTTTCACAGGGGACTCTGCAGCGGTGACGGACGGCGGCGAGGGACCCACATCGCCGCGGGGAGGCGTCGCGCGCAAGGCTGGCCGGCGCGCAAAGTCGAGCTCTGGCGGCTCGAGCGGTGCCGGTGCTACCACGGGCGAGGTCGACGGGCACCTCTTTTCTTCCTTTCCCCCGTCGCCTGCTTCTTTGCGCGCGTTGCTTTCTCGCGCTGCGAACTTGGAGCGTGCTCTGTCGACGTCGCAGCTGTCGTCGTTCCGGGCCGAGGCCACGTGTCGCACGGCGGTGCTGCGGGCGCTCGAGTACCTGGACGCTCGCGGCGTGGTGACGGCCAAGGGTCGCGCGGCGTGCGAGATCAACACGTCGGACGAGCTGCTCACCACGGAACTCATGATGGACGGCACGCTCAACAGCCTGGATCCGCACTCGCTGGCAGCGCTCTGCTCGTGCCTCATTCAGGTCGAAAAGTCGAACGAGCAGGTGCGACTGCGCGAGACGCTGGCGCTGCCGCTGGCGTGTCTGCAGAACGCCGCGCGACGCATCGCGCAGACCTCGACCAGGTGCGGCCTGCAGATCGACGAGGGCGAGTACGTCGAGTCCTTCTGGCCCTACCTCATGGACGTCGTCTACGCCTGGTCCAGAGGAGCCAGCTTTGCGACCGTCTGCGGCATGACAGACCTCTTCGAAGGGTCTGTCGTGCGAGCCATGCGAAGACTCGACGAACTCATGCAAGACCTCGAACGAGCAGCAAAGGCACTCGGAGACGAAGGACTCGCAGAAAAAATCGAACAGTCCAGACAAACCATCCGAAGGGATGTCATCTTTGCAGCAAGCCTCTACCTCTAAACAAGCAACGAGAAGCAGGACGAAAGGCGGGGGGGGGGGGAGAGGGAGAACAAACGGGATCGAGAAACGGGGAACAAACGGGATCGGGAAACGGAAACAAATTCGGGAGAGGGAAAAGTACGGGAGAACGTAGGCGACACGGACATGGAGAACGAGACCCAAGAAAACGCAGAGGAACGCCTGCTGAACGGAGTTTTAGATAAAAAAAGAAAAAGAAAAAAGCTGCAACTCTCCAACCCAAAGACTTGACAGGAAGAGAGGGGGGTTGGGACTTGCCTACTCGAGAACAGTACTTGCTTCGGGACTTGCTTCCAAGGACGGTTGTGAGGTGTGAGGATTGGAGCCGCCCGTCAGCGCGACGACCGGCCTCTCGCAACAGTGCAATGAGGAGAATGAGGGGATGTCTCCTTCGCGTGGGGAGAAAGCGGCCACGTAAGCGGTGCAGACGAGCACAACGAGCGAGCGAGGCGTTTGCGAATCGCCTGTGCCGCTCGTCATCCTGCACTTTGCCGCCTAAATCTGCGTCGATCGGGAACCGCGCTTCGTCACGCTTCATCATCTCCCGTCTGTTCATCCCCTCCTCTCACCCATTCTGTCATTCTTCTCACGCTCTGTGGCGTCTTCTCTCGAGGCGGGGGCGCGTTACTCTTCGTGCGTCTGCCATCTCGTCTCGGAAAGAGGCGACGGAAAAAGGGCGCGGCCGCGAATCGCGAGCGGCGAGCGGCCAGGGCCATCTACAGAGCGCGACGGGCGGGCGCCGCGAAAATTCGCGGCGCAGAACGAGCGACGACGCGCAGAGGCGCGGCGCCGCTCTCTTCTTCTTGCTCAGGGTTTGCGGACCTTCCGGTGGGACTGAGGCCGCATGGCGGCGGATGAGCGAGACGGGGCGAGGCGTGAAAGGGCGGGTAGACGTTTTGGAGGCGGGTGAGGCTGTGAAGCACAGCGGACAAAAAAGCAAAAGAGCAGAAGAGAAGCAGGAGGAGGGGGTACAGCACGACGCGGTTGTGGTCGAGCGCCAAGGCAGAAAAGGCGAGAGGTCGCGCGTCGAGCTTTCCCTTTTTCTCTCTCGAAACAAAGAGAGAGCTGCCGCGCGCGTCTTGGAACGCGAGAGGACAAGGACGCCACGAAACGCCCTCGTGGGTTTGGTCAGCGCTCGTTGCGGAGGGGGGGCGCGTCTGCCGGGGGTCGCGCGGGGCGATGCAAATGGCAAGCTCCCCATGGTGGTGCGAGGCACTCTCGGGAGGGGCCCCCAATGGGGGGCTCCGATGTGCGTGCAAGAGGGGGATGGAGGGGGAGGGGCACGCACAAAGAGAGAGAAAGAAAGAGAGACAGGAAATGAGAGAGAGAGAGAGAAAGAGAGAGAGAGAGAAAGGAATGGGTAAGAAGGTTCGATTCGAAGTGAAACGACGTGGCCGATTCCCCCTCGTCGTCTACCTGGGCCAAATCTGGCAAAATCCTCAAGTCCGAGCGAGGGCCCGAGTAGGAGCCCAAATGAGGGCTTTCACTCGGGCTCTCATTCGGGCCCTCGTTCGGGCCCTTGCTCGCGTTCTTACTGTTCTTCGAGTTGTTTGACTTCTTGGATCAGGGCTCGGAAGTCGTCCTCGACGTCGGCTTCTTCGGCTTCCGTCAAGGCGTTGTCTACGATCTTCGTCAGCTCGGCTTCGTACCGCTTGCGCTCCTCAGAGCCCATGCCCGGCACGGGCAGCTTTTCAAACTCCATGCAGTCGAGTGTGCTCTTGTAGATCTCCCGAATCGTGTGGTGCAGCGTGCAGTGCCGGTCAAAGGTGCCAGTCCTCTCCGCTTGCGCAATTGCGGCCTGCACGTTGGACAGCAGCGCCTCCTCGCCCTCGAGCGACTTGCGCCAGCGCGCGCTGTCCATCAAGGCTAAAAAGGCCAACGACCGATCGCCCGCGACGATCAACTTTCCCGCCAGCGCGCGCTTCTCTTGAGCCATCTCCGTCGACTGCAAGCACACGCACGCAAGGGACGAAACACGAGCGGTGAACGACCTGAGAAGCCGCATTCGCGCCACACGCGGGCGTGCGAGCGCAACGCGAACGAACGAACGCGTAAACGAAACCCAAAAGAGAGCGCGATGCGAATGAAACCGAAATCGAAAAACCCGAGCGAGCAACTGAGGCGTTTGAACCTTCACGCCTTGATTTGCCGTCAAGCCCCTCCTGTTTGCCCCCCTTTCCCCCCCTTTTGCCTTCCGCCGCGAGCGCCCCCCTAAGGAAAAACTGCACCGGCTCTAAGAGAGCATCCAGACGCTGGCAGTTCTCTTCGCTCGAGATGCAGCACGCCCGGGAAAGCGCGCGGTTCGGACCTTGGCAATGAGGATCTTCATGCGCTCCTCGCTTCGCCCGAGTCTCTCGAGGTACTCTTGCAGCGTCATCAGGTGGGCAGATGCCGCCCTAGCGAAGGGAAAAAAGAGAAATGACAACGATGCACGGATTAGGCGTGGTGCAAGCAAACGGAAGGGGCGCACACACGACGTTGACCCCAACGGCCGGCGCGAGAGGCCGCCCCCCTCTGGGCGCCGCCCCACGGGCCGCGTGTCCGACCAGCCATAGCGGGCCACGGGCACGTTTCCCCGCGCTACCTCCCCGGCAGTCCGCGAGCACGCCGCGGAAGGGTGTTCGACACCGCTGGAAGGACCAGACCGACGTGCCGTTGATCAATGTACGCCATAAAAGTGCATTAGCGTGCAGCGAGCACGCGAAGGACGGTTTTGCAACGAGTGCACGCCGAAAAAAACAATGCGCCTTTCTCGCCGAAACGCGAAAGAACGTCCGCCTCCCGTTCGGGGTGCAAACCAATGTCTGGTTTTGCAAATACAGATTCGGGGCGCTGCTTGAGGAGAATTCCGCCGCCGCTTTGTTGCATTGCTCTCGCGCCAAATCCGCGGCCACCCGCGCGGATGCGTGGGACCGCAACGCCCCTGCGCCCTCCCCGCCCTTGGCCTCCAAGGCCGTCGCCGGCTGCGCACTATCCCCTAGCCCGGCGCTGCCAGACCGTAACCGGGCCAGGGTGATTTTTCACGGGTCGTTTCGCGTCCGAATGCACTGCTTCTTCGCTCACTAGGCGCGACGTTCGGCAGACTTGACCGCCTCTTCCAGAATCCGGAGGCTGTGAGGAGCCATGTTTGTGCTCGCACGTGCTTGCACTTGCTCGAGATGAGCTTGCAACCAGGAAGTGCGGGCGGCGGGGTTCTCTCTGCGCGCACGTTGGGCGACGCCGCTCGTGTTCAAACCTCGGAGACGATCAAGCGAGTCATTACCGCCCTTTGCGGCGCGTACCGCAGCTGCCTCCCGCCCCCCGAGTCCCCATGGATGGACTCTGTTCGGACGGCGGCACGGAGGACAGCCATGGCATGAATCCCCGTGCTGACTCGGGTAGCGACCATAGCCGCGGCTCTGGCAGAGACGCGGGCGTCAGTAGCGGCACTAGTTCGAGCGTTGCTTTCGGCGGTACCTGCGACGGCGACCATGGCGGTGAGTCGGGCAACGAACCTGGCGCCTCTCCCGCCCCAAGTGCCACCTCGAGTGGCAGCCACGCAGGTCCCTCCGCCAGTTCTGCCCCCCCTGGCGTCTCGCCCCGGACGCTTCAGAACGTATGCAAGCACGAGCGCATGAACACGCACTTGAAGGCCGAGGTCGCGGCTGCTGACACGCGCCTCGTGAGAAAGGCCTCTTTGAACCTCTGGTGGATCGCTCCCCACGACCGGGTGAAGCTCTCATTTGCACCCGTGCAGCGCATCTTCGGCAGAGGGACGAGCGCGCTGTACATCATCTCGCCCAATCAAGAGTCATGCTGTTGCTTGTTCAACTCTTCTATTCCCGTGGAGGAGCCGCTCCCCTTGAGGGCATTTTCGCGCTCGGCGTCGACCTGTGGATCAGGATCGTGGCCAGGTACGACTCGAGCAACGCCGCACACGGGTCGCCAGCGGCGAGGGCACTCGCGCGGGGCTCGTACGTCCACAAACCGATGGTGACTCTGTCCGTGCTGCGTCGCCAACGCCTCGTTGGCATGCTCGATCCCGTCCTGTGGCCTCGGGACGGCGGCGCTTCGGACGGGGCCCAGCGCTTGCGGACGGCACAAAGGACGGGCGGGGAGTCTGCCGGCGAGAGAGGGGAGGGAGAGAGGAGCGGGCGGGGCGCCAAGCGACGGGGAAGGCGACGGTGGCGGCGGGACAAACGGGTCCGCTTCTGGCGCTTCGGATATTGCACCCGCTCCGCCGGTCACCCTCCCCACCGCTCGCTCCCCTGACGATACCATGACGCTGCAGCGCCTGCTGAAGTGCACCGACGCCAACCGTTCAGAACGAGCGGCGGTGCACTTTCTAAGCACTTTGCTTTGAATCGCCCAGGCTTGGCAGAGATGCTTCAGATGTTGCTCTGATCCAAGGCAACCGTCTGCAGTAAGACGCAGTACGACAATCCAACACGCGGTGTTTTCTCTTGCTCTACCGCTTCAGATCTCTCTTCGACGACAGGAAGGAGCGAGGGTGGATACAAAAAAGAGCATAGAAAAAAGGAGAAGAAGAGACAAAAGCATAGAGGAGCGGCGGATACGGCAAATGGGATCGCCTAAAATGGTGGTAAAGGTCGACATCGAAACACGGATAAACGAGGCGAGCGTCGGTTCTGGTGGGAAATGCGCCGATCTTAGCGTTTCCGAACCGCGACCCCCGCCCTCCGACTCGCGCGCCGCGCGCGCGCTCGGCCCCGGCGCGCGAGCTCCGCCATGGCGTCATCCCGGGCGCCTCGCTCTCGAGCTCGTCTTCGTTCCGGATCGTTCGGCAGATAGCCCATCGATCGTTTTTTTTAAAGTCGTCGCCATGCCTTTTTCGCCCTCGCGCGCCGCGCTGCTGGAAACCTGCCACTGCGAGGCGTGGGCCGAGCGCGTGGCCGCGGCCGGGCCGTACGCCTCGCTCGACGAGCTGGTGGCCGCTGCGCGCGACGCCTGGTGGAACGAGGTACGGTTCGTCTTTGCGTCGGATGCGCGCGCCGTTTGCGATCCAGAAGCGCGGGCAAAGGGCGCCCGAGGGTTCCAGGGCTTGCGGGAGGGCAGAGGGGGGTTGGAGGCGAAGGCGTGCGCGGCCCGCGCAGCGCGGGCCGCAGCGCGGGAGATGGCGGGACGAGACACGGTGGTGAGTTGCGACGGGCGGTGGTTGATCCCGCTCGGCCTCTCCCCCCCCCCCCCCGAGATCCTCTCTCCCCCGACCGTGGGCTTTTCCGTCGTTTCCGTTCGCAGACGCCGGTGTCCGGATGGTTGGAGGCGTTTGCGGCGCACCCTCGGATCGGGGACATTGATGGTTTGCGCAAGAAGTTTGGGGCGTTTGCCGACCACTCGCGGGGTGAGCAGTCGGCGGCCTCGGGCGCCTCGGAGGCGGTGCTGCGCGACCTCCAGGCGTGGAACGCCAAGTACGAGGACAAGTTTGGACACATCTTCATCGTCTGCGCAACCGGGAAAACCGCACTCGAAATGCTGCACATCGTCCAGGGCAGGTACGCAGGGAAAGCTATGAAAAGGGGGAAATGAACGGGGAGCAGCAGCTGGCATGCTGGGGAATGCGAAATGATCGTTCTTCTGGGGAAATTCCGGCGTGTGTGGCGTTGAGAAACGCCGTCTGCGCAAGGCGCCCAATGGGCACCGAGCGAGAGCTGTGTGCGCGCCGCGGTTTTTTGGGGGAGGGGGGGGGGTCAGGAACAAAAGAGTTAGGGAGAAGAGCTGGTCGGATGGGCTGGGGCGGGCGCGGGAGAGGGGAATCTCTCGGGCGCCTCGCCCCGAAATCAAAGATCAAGAAAAAGTCGGCCGCAGCGATCGCGATTGCGCCCGCGGAAAGGGAGGAAACGGTCCGCGGAGAGGGATGCGTGGACGGCGCCCGCGACAAGCAACGCTCGCGGGGACGGGACGGGACGAGCAGGCAGGCAGGTGGATGCAGGCAGGCAGGTGGACAGGTGCAAGCGGACAGGTGCAGGCAGAGATGCAGGTGCAAGCAGGGTGAACAGGTGCAGGCAGGTGAACAGATGCAGGACAAGGCGCGCGCGCGCTCCTTTCCCCCTTGGACTCTGTTTTTCGTTTGGATCCTTGCATCTCCGCTTGCACATCTCTCAATCATCAAGAGAGAGAGCTGCAAACGGGGCTGCGAAGATCGAAACGGAAAACAGAGCCAAGGGGGGCTCGGAGATCCGCTTGCCGCGTCGGCAGCCTCGTTCTCCGCCCTTCCGGGAGGCCGAGATCGCCGACGCGGCGTTCCGTCGCCGGTCGAGGGGACGGGCGTCGGGGGTCGGCGCAGAGCGACGGACGGGGGCGAAGAAGAAGAGAGAGAACAAGGGAGAGAGAAGAAGAAACCTTGGGGGCTCGAGGCGTTGGGCAGACTCTGACGAGTCGGGTCCCGACGCTGCACTCCCACGGGCTCTTCCTCTCCGCCTTTTTTCTCGCCCTCCCGCTCCGCCTCTCGTCGCTCGCATCGTCCGCGCCCGGCCGCCCCGCTCGCCCCGCGCGCGCGCCGCGCCCCTTTTCGCCCCCCGCCCTTTGTCGTCGTCATTCTCCTCTTCTTCTTCTTCCTCCGTTCGCCCGGCTCGCACGCTCTCGAGGGCCGAGGGACCGCTGACGAACGAACGAACGAACGAGCGTCCGTGCGGATCCGTGCGGATCGCCTCGTCCCTCGAGAGCGTCTCTGCCGCGCTCCTCGCTCTTCCGCGCACGTGCGGGGGAGTTTTCGGGGGGAACCCCCTCCGGTCACTCCGCCCGCACGGCATGCAGGAAAGCTCGGGTCCGCGGAACGTCCGTGTCCGAGCGGCTCGTGGCCTTGCCGTTGCCCGTCGCCTCCTACCTGAGGGCGGCGGCGCGGGCGAGGCCGTTGGCGCGGACGAGGCCGTTGGCGCGGGCGAGGCCGCCGGTGCGGGCGGCTCCCTTGGCTGCGTCGGCGGCGCTCTGGGCGCCTCCGGCGTGTCCGGCGGCGCCTCCCAGGGTTGCGTCTCTGCCTGCGGCCTCCCAGACCTTCCAGAAGCGCAGCGTCTCGTCGGCTCCCGCCGAGGCGACGGTGGCTCCGTCGGGCGATTGGGCGAGGTGGAGGACGCGTCCCTGGTGTCCGCGGAGCTCGGCGACCTTGGCCATGGTCGGGTAGGACCAGAGGGTGAGCTGGTTGTGGGCGTACCCGTGTCCCGAGAGGAGCTCGCGGTCGCGCTTGGACCAGGCGAGCGAGGTGACCTGCGAGCCGGCGTCGACGGCGCCGACCTGGGCTCCCGTGAGCGAGTTCCAGAACCGGATGTGGCGGTCCGCGGCGCCTCCGCCCGTCGCCAGCAGCGAGGGCTGGAAGGGGCACCACGCGAGCGCCTTGACGGCGGCGCGGTGCGCCGCCAGGCGGTGCGCGGGACGCGCCGAGCCGTCGCGGCCGCGCAGGGCGGAGGCGTCCCAGACCAGGGCCACGTTGTCGTTGCCGCCAGAGGCCAGCTGCGCGCCGCCGTTGGGCGAGAAACGCAGACCGGCAACCTCCTGGTCGTGCGCCTGCACGCTGCAGACGCACGAGTCGCGCGCGCGAACGTCGTGCGTCGAGAGCAGGCCGTCGCGCGAACCGCACGCGAGCAGCGGGCCCGACCACGCGAGCGCGCCGACGCGCGCGCCGTGGGCGTGACCGCGCAGCTCGCGCACGGGACGACGACGCTCCGCATCCCAGACCTGCACGACCGGCTCGGAGAGACCGACGGCCAGGTTGCGGCCATCCGCCGCCCACGAGACCGACGCCACGTACTCGGCATCGCGACGCTGCCCGTTCGTGCCCTCGACGCCCTGCGAGGCGTCGGGGAGCGAAAAGAGCTCGTCAATGCCGCCAGTCTTGGCGTCCCACAGGTAGACCGAGGGGCCGAGGCCAACCGCAAGCTGGTCCGACGACCCCCAGTCCAGAACGTTCAGGTAGTAGTCGTCGATCATGTCGGGAGCGTCCAGCACGCGCTCGGGAGCCTGAGGCACCGAGCGCGCGCGGCGAGCCGCAGCGGCAAGAGCCGCAGCGGACGCAGCCGCAGAACGAGCGACACGAGCCTGCGCGCCGCCGTACACGGCAGCGCCGGCAACCGCACCGGGCTCGTGACCCGCGGGGGGGGCAGGCGCGCGCTGGCGGAACGCGAGCACGCGAGAACCCTGCTCGCCGGCACCGAGAGAAGCAGCCAGACGACGGCGAAACTCGGCAGACGGCGAAACGCACGACGACTCGACCGACGACGACGACGAAGAAGAAGAAAACAACGAAGAAGAAGGACGAGGAGGAGAAAGGGCAAAGCTCTCAAAGGCACCAGGCTGACGGGTCGGGATGAACCGGTCCATCTGCAAAAAAAGAAAAAAAGGATCAAGCAAGAAGAGAGAAGAAAGAAAAGGAAACGGTGAGTCGCCCTTTTCTCCCTTTTCTCCCTTTTCTTCCCGCCTCTTCTGCCCTCGCCGACACCTCGTCCCTCCGACACCTCCAACTCTTCATGACGCCTCCGTCTCCCTCCTTCGTCCGTCCCTCCCCGTCGCCCCCGTCGTCCAACGGTCGCCTCGCGCGACGGGGGGGGGGGGGGGGGGGGGGAGGGAGAG
>PEIA01004661.1:0-11155 GCA_003613005.1 Prototheca ciferrii
GGCGTTCCGTTCCTTCCCCCCTTGTGCTTTTCCTAGTCCCGTTTGAGCATGAGGGAGTCTTCCTGGATGCCTTGGTTTGTGATGATGAGGATGTCGACGAGGTCACCCGTGTAGATGTCTCGTTCTCCCGCTGCCGCAAAGGCGTCCTTGACGAGATCGACGGTCTTCGCAAGCGGGAGGTCTGCGCGCCAGGGCTGGGACGGGAGCAGCAGTGGCGAGGCCGCCTTGAGCTGCGAGTCGAGCACCGTCTGCACCAGCTCGCGGCCCGAGCCCTGGCAGGAGTACGCCACGGCCTCGTGCGAGCCCACGGCGTCGTACGTGAACACGACGCCGCGACCCTCGGCGTCCAGCCCGCACACGAGGTTGAACGTGTACAGGGGGAAGAAGCGACGAGAGTACAGCGTGTTGCTCAGAGACTGCGCAACCGCGCGCGTCGACATCGCCTTGCGGTGGTCGAACTGATACGTCGTGTGACGAGCGCGAAGCATCTTGTGCAGGTGCACGCGATCGGCCTGCATCCCAGCGGAAGCAACGACAACCCCAGACGACAAACGAAGCAACTTGCTCGAGTCCTCACGGGTCAAAATCGAATACCCCGTCGACAGACGACGAGATGCAGCAACGACCACGTAATCATCACCTGCAACCGCAAGCACAGTGCCCCCGTTGTCATCATACCTGCACAACAACAACACCAAAGGGAAAAAAAGGGAGGGGAAAGGAGAGGAACGAAACGGTCAATGACCACGAAAAGAAGCAACGATCAACGCATTGTCAATCAAAGGAAGCAAAGATTGGTGCGTTTTCTATTTAGAGAAGCAAGGATTGGCACACGATCAACGATAAGAAGCAAGGATCGGCGCACAGCGCGTCCGGCGAGGCACGCCCTCCTCCCAAAATCCATCCCCTACCACCACCACCACCACCACCACCACCACCACCACCACCACCACCACCACCACCACCACCACCACCACCCTCTCTCCCTCCCTCCCCTCTTCCCTGCCTCCTTCCCTCTCGGGAGACTTGGCTCGCGGCTCTCGCAGGGCCGCACGTCCTCCGCCGCCCACACCTCGGGCCATGGGGGCGCGTCTCTGGCTCTGTCGCCGGGTCGCCCGCGCTTCGTGCCGATCAATCCCCCGAGACAGTACGAACCCGCCCAGACGCGCAACGGAGGGCGATCGCAGAACGCCGTGCGCCTCCCTCGCCGCGCCCGACGAGGGCGCGAGGGCGGATCGATCAGGCAGCGCGCTCAGACCAGCGGCGTCCCGCCGTGGGGCGCCGAGCCGCGCGGGGGCGCCGCGATCCAACGCCGCCGTCACCAGCGCAACAATGCATCGCGACGCGACCGAACGACGCGCAGAGCCGCGCCGGATCACGCACGGGGACCACGTCGGGTGCTGGCGCGTCTCCGCGCCAGCCGCGGGGGTCGCCCCGTGCGAAGGGAGGATGTGTGCCATGGGAGTCGACCTCGATGCCCCGCGACGCAGAGCTGCCGACAAACAACCTCCTCCGCAGAACGATCGAGCGACGCTTGCGACGCTCCCGACGCGATCGCGCACCCGCTGCGGCCCGGCGCCAGCACCGTCTCGACGCCCCGCCCGGGCGCTCGCTCCCGCGCGCGCCCGCCAGGCGGAACAGTGGGCGAGGGGCGCTCGAGGCGGCCCGCATGCGCGCGCGCGCCTGGGCCGCCGAGGCGGACAGGCCGTGTCGCGGCGCAGCGCTTTGACAGGGAGGCCCACGCCGGATCGGCAAAACGTTGCTCTTCGGGAGGAATCCGGCGGATGCCTGCGCACAAAGGACCGCAGACCGCTTCCCCGACGCTCGAGCTTGCGGTCGACCGCCGCGCGCCCTCTGCGCGAGGCCGCGCGCCATGAGCAACGCCCCGCAGCCTCCCCGCGGCGACGACCCGCCGCAGGTGCGCGTCGATGCGACTTGCGGCGTTGTCTTTGCGAGCGCGATGCCTGGCGATGCCGCGTGGCCGAGGGGCGCCGCAGGGGGGGGGGTGAGAGAGCAAGGAGAGGGGGGGGCGGGGAGGGGGGGAGGAGGGGCGAGGGGCTGGGAAAAGATGCCGTCGAGGGTCCGCCGGGAGCATTGCAAAGGGCCGTTTGGCACACACGCCGCAACGGCGGTTCCGGCTGTGCGTTTGTGGCGTCGAGAGCGAACGGAAGTTTTGACTGCGCGTTTGTGGCGGCGTGCACGCCAGGCGAGCGGGGCTCAGTGGGTGTGCTGCATGGTTTTGTTCGCGTGGGTGTCCATTTGACGCATTGAATGGGGGACTGCACAGAACGGGACCTTGCGAGGCGACTTGTGGCTTGGATCGCGCGCGGTGTTCTGGGGCGTGCGTTCGGTCTGGCGTGTGTATTGCGATCGATGGTGTGCATTTCCTGTGGTGGATCCCACGTGTCGGTCCTTGTTTTTCCCTCCTCTCGCGCAGGGCCCGATGGCTCCCGGCTGGAGTCCCCAGCCGGCCCCGTGGGGTGCCCCAGGCGGCGGCGCCCCCCCTCCCCCCGCGGCGCCCGCTCCGCAGGCCTGGGGCGCCTCGCCCTGGGTCGTCCCCGCGGCTCCCCCGGGGTTTCAGGTCGTCTCGTTGCCCGTGGCTGGCGGGCAAACGGTCACCGCCTTTGTCCCCATGCAGGCGGGCGTCCCCAATCAAGCCGGCGTCTCGGGACCCACCGGAGGTTACGGCGCCCTCGGCCAGGGCGCCTTTTCGCACCCTGGAAGCTACGACTATGGCTACGGCTCCGGCGCTGGCGGTGAGCCGGATCCTGGTTCGTTCCGGGGTGGCCGCGGCCGCGGTCGAGGCCGGGGCGGGGGCGGGGGCGGTCGGTGGGGCGGCCATGGGCAGGGGGGGTGGGGGCAGACGCCGAGCTGGGGACAAGGACACGGCTGGGGTCAGGGGCAGGGACCGTACGGCGGTGGGGCGCACGCCGAGCAGATGGGCGGTGCATACACGCCTGGCTACGCGCAGAGCGGCTCTGGCCCGCTTCCAGGGGTCTTCCCGACGCATCCCGCGGGAGGTGCCCAGGGACTGTACGGCCCGTCCAGAGGGGCTCCTGTCCCAGGGAGCGTCTATGGCCCCGTTCTTTCCGCGCAAGACCCCTCTGGCGAGGGGACCTTTTCGCTCACGCCGCCCTTTCGCGGTGGAAGGGGCGGGACTGCCGGGGGGAGAGGCGGGCGCGGCCGAGGCGGCGGCGGCGGTAGCGGTGGACGGGGGAGGGGTCTGGGCTCTGGTGGGTGCGGGCCGGGCCGGGGCGGGTCTGGGTCCATGTCGGACTTGCCCCACGCGCCTCAGGGCGCGCCTTTCTCGCCAACCTCCGGTCCTGCTGCCTCCGGCACGGTATCAACCGCATCGCCGTCGTCTGCGGTGGGTAAGAAGAGAGCCCGTGACGTGGTGCCTCCTCCCGAGCGCCTGACCGAGGACCCCGTGCCTCGGGCACCGCTGTCGGAGGCGGAGCGCAAGGAGACCGAGGCGTGGATCCAGGAGCGCAAGCGGTGTTTCCCCACGGCGGCAGTGGTCGAGGCCAAGCGGCGCGAGGCCGAGGCGCGGCGCGCGCGCGGCGAACTGGAGGAAGGCGACGACGCGGGCCCCATGGCCGGGGGCATCTCGGCTGCCGCCCGCGAAAAGCTCAGAGCCGTGCTCGCCATGCAGGCAGCGCTGGGGCTCACCAAAGCGGCCGGAACCGACGTCCTCGCCGCCAAGCTCGTCCGGGGAGGAAGGGGGGGAAGGGTGGGGAGAGGGGGGGGGGGAAGCAGAGGGGGAAGGGGAGGCGACTGGCACGCCTCGGTCTCCACGGATCACGGGGACAGGCACGGCGGCGACGATGGCTCGCGAGGCCCAGAGAAACGCGCAGACGCAGAGTCGCACAAGGACGCTCACAACATGGTGACATCGTCAACCGTCGCCGGGGATGAAGGAGAACAGCCGCCGACGGGAACCGCTGCCGAGGGGGAGCGGGTTTCGGGTCCCGGAGCCCACAACCCCTCGACCGTTCGAATTGCCGAACCGACAAATCGTGTCGACGGCTCGTCCTCCAAGGCGTCTTCGCGCCGGGCCGGGAACGGCCCGGCGCGCCCGCGCGCGCCGCACGTGCCGCACCCACCCTCGCTGCTGGAAAAGCTGCTCACCAAGGAGATCCGACGCGACCGCTCCGCAATCCTGCAGGCGCTGCGCTTCATCGTCGACAACGACTTTTTCGACGGCCTCAAACCCCTCGACGAAGCAGAAACGAACAAGGAAGGCGAAACGGACAAGAACACGGAGGAAGACGAGAAAACCCTCGTCTTCCCAGAGGCCTAGGGCGAAAACGGGCACGCTGCACGAGCTCGACGCCTCTGGGGGACTCTCAAGGTGCACATCCACAAGCCGCGCATCGTCGACCCGACAAACGACCCGTAACGCTTCTTTTAAAAGGTCGAGCGAACCAGCTCCATGCAAAAAGCGCACGATCTTCTTCTCCCTCTCTCTCGCTCGTCATCCCGCCATCAAACTCGTCACTCCGTCGGACTCTGTCTGTCTGCCGTTGCCACTATTTTTCGTACCGTTGCCACTTTTGTCCTTCTTCTTCTTCTTCTTCTTCTTCTTCTTCTTCTTCTTCTTCTTCTTCTTCTTCTTCTTCTTCTTCTTCTTCTTCTTCCAGCGCCGCATTTCGTTCACCTGCGCACGCCAGAAGAGACAGGCTGCCGACTCGCGGACTACCGACGACGCGCCTTGGCACCCTCGTGCCTCCGATCGGTGGCAGAGAGCCGAGGTCGACTTTTTTTGCCCTCTTCTCTTCCGGCGTGTGCATCATTTGATGCACCTTTGGCGCACTCGCGTGCGCCATTCAACGCGAGTGCAAGATAAAATGAAAACATCTTTGACGCATACAACGTGCTATTCAGAATCAAAAGTAAGTGTTAAGAGTTGACGATAAAACGAAAAGGATGGACCCAAATCTCACAAAATCCCTCTTTCCGAAAAAAAAGGACGGCAGTGTGCTTGCGTTACAGGTCGTCAACGCTAGAGAAAAATACAAGAAAAGCGACGTAAAGGGTCGAATGTGTTGCGGGTCGGACGGGGCGAGGTCCGACGAGTCGTCGTAAGGCTGCGGAAAACGAAAAAAAAAAACGGAAATGTCATTAAAACGCAGCTCGAAAGGGCAGCAGGCCCGATAAAAGCTGACACATGGGGCGTCAAAAACATGCAACATAGGCGCTGATCCTTCGTTTCGAGGCCGCCTACGCACTGCGCTCTCTCAGACCCAGGCACCAACGCTCGGTCTCGGGCGACGCGTTTCTCGTCGGAGCTCCGAGACCGAAACTCGAACCGCGGCGCTCGGCACCACCGACGGGAGCGACAACGCAAGCGTTGCAGGTGTGCGACTCGGAGATTGCGAAGATACGGGTTTGCACTCGACACGTGCCAAGTCTGCACCCTGCGTTGCCTCTTCCTTCTCCTTTTCGCTCACGCCGACTCCAGGAACCCTCCACCCCAGTCCACTCTTCGTGATGCCTTCGCACGGCCGGCCGGCCAAGGAGAGAGTTGTGGCACCGTCTGCGGCGTAGGTCACTTCCGTGCCCGAGCCGAGATACCGCACCGTCCACGCGCCGCTGCGCGCCTCGTAGTGTTCCAACACGCCCTCGGATGGAAGCACGCGCCGAACGTCCCCGTTCGGAAACGTCGCCAGCGTCCGCCCGTCGCGCCAACGCAGCGCCGTGCAGCCGGACGCCGACCTGAGCGCCATGGGGGGCGGCGTGGTCGGAGCCAGGGGCGGCGCTTTCAGAAAGGCAGCAGACGTCGGACGGACGACGGCAGAGGCGATCGCCGAAGAAAGAGGAAGCCGCATGCTGACGACACCAGCAGAGGCTGCAGTCCGCAGCGCAGCCGTCGCGTCGTCAAGAGGAGACCTGCCCCCGCACGACCCCCTGCATCGGGCCTCGGGACCGCTGCATCCGCTCGGGCACGCCGCCACGCATGCAGCACATCGTCCGCAGGTTTCGCACCGACCGCACTTTCCGCACATAACGCAGGAATGCGGCGGCGCGCCGTTTCCTGCATGTGGGTGCAAAGCGTCCGAACGGGCTGCAGGCTGCCGGTCAGACTCGGGGAGAGCCCTCTCGGCGGCTGCAGAATCGTCCAGCGAAGCCGCGGCGTCGACCACACTCGCAGGTGCCTGGTCCTGCGACGCCTGAGGATGTTGCTGGCGTCTCTGTGGAGACTGCCGTGCCGTCACAGGCCGTCCTACCGTCGTCCGATCCCCACCGAACTTGTAGTTGGAGAGGGGACGCCTCCAGGGAGGGTGCTGCTGGGCTTGCGATCGTGGACGCGCGTTCGAGTCGGGATCTGCACGCCTGCGCACGAGGACACCGTCGCTGGGTCCAATCCGCCCTGCCGCGGGCGCATCCGACCCCTCATCGCGTTGAGGGAGGGAGGGTCCTGCAGAGCGAACGTCTGACCGTGCCCTCGCAAGCGCCAGCTGGTCGTTTCTGATCGCACACGCAGCATCATCATCCTCTTGTCCCGATGGAAGTTTGTTGGAACCGTCCAAAGGCGAGCAAACGGGGAACACTTGCACACATGTTCCGCCGAGCGCCAGAGGCCGTGCCGCAATGGCTTGCGGCCCTTCGAGGTCGAATTTGTCCGGACCAGCGGACTCGGCGAAAACGTCTTCGTCTTCTGCGGGACCGAGGTTGCAGCGAGCGGATACAGCGCTAGTGGAGCGATCGACGCATTGCTGTCGACCTGTGGTTGAAGGCCGTACGGTCAGCATGCCATCGTCGTCCGCGTCCGCTCTTCCAGCTCCAGCGCGCTCCGTGCCAGTTGCGCCCATCCGAATCGCTCGCATCTCCTCAGCCGAGTGGACGGGCATGTGCGCGCCGGCGACGACGATCGACTCAAAGGTGTGAGCCCGGCGATCACGCACGGTCGTCGGGGCAAGTCGGCGGCTTTCGGACTGCGACGTGGGCTGCGTAGGCGGCGCCACGCCGCACCGAAACGGCAACTTGTTCTCCTCGGCCCGCGCTGGCGCAGCGGTGGCCTTGCCCTCTCCCTTTTGTCCCGCCCTCGTCGGCCCCGATTCTCCATCGCCGACGAGCCGGTCGTAGAGCATGCTGCCGCCGCGAGCAATCTGCCCGGCGAGCTTGAGTAGCCTTGCAACTCGCGCCTCCTCGCGAGCCTTGGCGTCGGCGCGCGCGCTGCGGGGGATGGCCGTTCCCGGGCGCGGCTTGCCGATCGAGGTCGTCGGGGCGGCAGTGCTCGAAAGAGCTCCGCGCAGCGAGCGCCTGCCAAGGTCTCGTCGAGTCCGCGCGACCGTTGTCGCGCCGCTTGCCTGGGTGGGACAAACGGGGCTTGGCTTGTCTGCGCTGCCCAAAGGCGACCGCGAGCTTTCGTACTCCAACTCTTTGGGAAGAGTTCGCCCAAAGGCCACCGCTGGCCGACCGGCCGACCGAGGCCGAGGCTGCGCGGGCGGTGGCGTTTTGTTCTGAGACCGAGGTGGAGCACCAGCGATTTCATGCGAGGCAGCCAGCTTCCGTGCGGTCGCGGCTTTTGGGCCGGCGGCCTCTGCCACAGACGATGCCTGCTCGTCCGAGCCGCTCCCAGAGCACGGCGCCGAAGCCTGCTTGATCGATGCGCTCGTGGCACCGGACGTGAAGGGTTCGAGACAGGATCCGCGGTCGCCTTGTTGCAAGTGTGCCGTACAACGGTCCAAGCCCAGTTCACCCACCGTAGCGCTCAGGTCGCCGTCCGCCTCGCCTGCGCCTCGAGTCACGGCCTGGAGGGCCTCGCGCAAAGAGGCAATCTCCTCGCCGCGTCGCCGCTCCAGGATCTCATGCCGCGCCGCGGCCGCGACCGCGTCGGCTTTGAGCTTGCTGAGCTCCTCGCGCGTCCGAACGGCCTCGTCGCGCTCCCGCGCCGAGAGCGGAGCGGTGGCTCCTGCCCTGCGCTCGTGGGGGTGCGCCAGCGCCGGGTCGGGCGGTGGGGGATGGTGCGAAAAGGGCACCGAGCGTCTGCGCGGGTGCAGCGGCTCGATTGGATACGGAAGAGGTGGAGGTTTGTAGACCGGGCGGGGCGGATGCGGCGCCTCGGGCGACTCGGAGAGGACTTTTCGTGAGGCAGCATCGGTGGAATTCACGGGATCAGGCCCAGACAAGCCGTTCGGCGCTCGGACGCCCGAAGCGACTTCCGAAACGAAAGCATCTGCGACCGAAACGTTTGGGCGAGTGCTCGCAGCTGCGCCGGGAGCATCGCGCTCCCGCCGTGCCGGGCTGCGCTCCTCCTTTGGAGCCGCTGGCCTGCTGCCAGTGCCATCGCTTGGATCCGTGGGCAAAGAAGGCTCGATGCGCGCCGCGCGCGGCAAAGTGGCGGCTGAGTTCGTCTCCTCCTTTTTCGTAGACACGTTTAACGTCGTAGAGGCTGCAAATCGAACTCTCGGACGCTCGGCCGACTGCCTCTGGGGCGTCGACGGCCCGGTTTCGGAAGGGGGGTGGGAGGGCTTTTTGGCGACCTGTGGACGCGAAAAGGAACGAGCGAAAGGGGGCGTGAGAACGCAAACTGAGTCACTAGGCTAGGCCGTGGTGGCATTTGATCCTTTTGCCAAGCCCGTCGCGAAGCCCGACGGCGCTTTATCCCGGCTTCTCCTTCCTCCCCGGTCCGCTCCGCTCCGACACCCACCCGGCCGTTCCCGGTCAACGATTTGAATCCGGGTCGCCGGAACCACGCCCCGCGCCACCCCGAGCGCCCGGCCAAACGCACCGTCGACTCTGCCCTTGCTTTCGCGAGAACCAGTCTGCGCGGTTCATACTGCGCAAAGTCCACGACGTTTCCCCCTGGAGGCCGAAAGCCGCGGCCCTCGGCGGTCACTGCCACGCGCCGGCGCCAACCGGCGCCGGCGCGGAGAAAACCCGCCGGCATGCGCGGCAGCCGCGAGGCTGGCTCGACGGCGAACGTTCGCTCCCTCCAAACACTCGGATGGGTCGACGAAAGCGCGCACGCGAGGGACCCGACGGCGGCCGAGTGGCGCCTGCCGCCGCGCGGAGCTGCGCGGACCGACGCAGCGGCGGCAGTGGGGGTCGGAGGGCCGGAAGGGACGCGGACGAGACGCGCTCGGGCGCAGGTGGTGGGCGGGGGGAGGATCGAGGAGGGGGGTCGGAATGACGCGCGTGGGCGGCAGGGGTGGGTGGTGTTGTTGAGGCAGGGGGGGGGAGGTGAGGAGGGGCGGGGAGGGGAAGTGGGGGGGGAAGGAGGGGAGGCCGTGGGACAGCCGCTTTGAGAGAGAAGCCGTGGCCGCGCGGGCTGCGCGCGCCAACGGCCCGCGCCGCGTTCGGAGGGGGGTGCTTCGAAAGTCGTCCGTCGCTCTCTCTCGGGACGTGTCTCAGGTCCACGGCTCTGAGATCAACGCGCAACGCTCGCAGCTGCGACCGCCCGCGTGTCCCACTCGGCTCCCGGGAGCCCCTCCCGGCTCAACGCCAGCCGGACCGCGCCCGTCGCGGCGCCCGAGTCGCCCGCAGCGGAGGTGCGGGCAGCGCGCGTCGCTCGGCCACGTTCGAGACATGGCTCGAGAGACTCGCGAGAGCCCTTGCGAGATCGCTTTTGGCGTGCATCCGCCGACCGGTTAGCGGGCGCAGCGCCCGCGGCAGCTGGCACTGCTGGACCTCTGCCGGGAGTGACCGACCCGGTCCGGGCGCGAACGGGGGACGTCAGGAGGAGATTGGGCGTGGGGGCGGGGGAGGTGGGCTGCTGAGGGGCGTGGGACGGAGGGGCGCGGCAGGACGAGGGGGAGCAGGCGACGAGGGGGGTGCTCGCGCGCCCTCGGGGCTCCGAGGCTGTCGTTGCGCGCGCGCCTCGATGCCCAAAAGCTGTCTGCTCCCACCGCCCGATTGGTCTAGTCTTCCCAGACTTGCGCGGCGCTCGATCGCGCGCTGGCTGCTCTCGATTCCTCCGAGCCCCCTCTGCGCAGCGGGATCGCCGCCACGCCTTTCCTCGCTCCTTGCGACCTCTGTCCCTTTGTGTCGTTTGCCCCGACGGCCTTTGTTTCCCTCCGCAGGAGTTTTTTGACTGGACATGACGATGGCGATTCCCGAGGCACGCAGTCCGGGCGTCTATGAGCAGGTGCGTGGGCTTGTTCGACGCGCGCGCGAGGCCGATGCAGCTGCCAGCAGCTGCAAATTTGCGCAGAAGCGCACCTCAGAGGAGAGAGAGGAGGGGGGATGGGATGGGAGGGGAGGGGAGGTAAGGTGGAGGGGGGGGGGGGGGTGGGAGGTGAAGGCGGTGCCTGGACGCGCTTGAACCGGGCGATTCGAGGGGAAAGAGGAGCGAGAGTTGGTTCCGGCGCGCGCGGCCTGGCGGAAGGGACACACCGCGTCGGCCGGACTGGTTTCTCTCCCGGGGGCTCGGCACGGTGTTTCCTCGACGGCGTCTCCGCTTGCACGTCCCTTTGCATCCTCTGGCCCCGCGATGCGATGCGATGCGATGCGATGCGATGCGATGCGATGCGATGCCCTGCGCTGCGCTGCGGTGCGGCATGTCGAGCTGCTTGCGTACCGGCCTTGCCCGTGGGGTCGTCCGGTGAGCGAGCGCCTCTGCTCGGGCACCCCCCCTCCCCCCCTCGGGCGCCCAAACCTCCCCTTTGCGCGAGGCCCACTCCGGGCCCGACCGCGCCGGTTGGGCGGGGGGCGGGGCAGGGCAGGACAGGGTAGGGGCCGGGGCCGGGTGCGCGCGATGCTCTGCTCTGCTCTGCTCGCCGCGCAGCCCTGCTCGGCGCCTTCCGCGTTCCGTACGGCCACTCGACATCGGACGATCGCCCGGACGACCCGGACCGACATTGGCGCGCGCGCGCGCTCCCACACGCTCCCCGCCGTCGACCTCCCGAGGACGGCCGGAGAGGAGAGGGGACTGGAGAGGGAGGACGGAGAGGAGGCGTGGCTGGGCGAGGCGGGCGGACGCACCAAAAGCCGGCCGAGGGAGGGCACCGTTCCGTAGCGACGAGAAAGAGGTCTCGCACCTCGCCGCGCCATCCTGCGCTGCATCGCAGAGGTGGGTGGCTTGTGTGGAAAAGTGACGCGTTTCGTTCACTTTTCGCTCTTTTCCCTCCGCCCGCCGCCCGCCGCCTACCACCCACCGCCTACCACCCACCGCCCACCACCTTCACTGTCATCCCCCCCCCCCCCCCCCCCC
>PEIA01004672.1:0-11129 GCA_003613005.1 Prototheca ciferrii
CCCCGCGCCGCTTCGTCGCCGCCCCCCTCTTCCTCCTCCCGGTCCGCTCCCCTCCGCTGGTCGACAAAGCCGCGCTGCTCGCGCGCGGCCATGGCGCGTACGAGGTGCTCGTACGCGTCCGCGCCGGCGTTCACGCGCGTCTCCGTGCCCTCGACAGGCATCGGGAGCGCGTCCGTGACCACAAAGGCGCCGGAACGGGACGGGGCGCCCGCACCGCCGCCTCCGGCAAACCCCCCTCCGCTCCGCTCGACAAAAGCCCTCCAGCCGAGCGACTCCGCCTCCGCCGAAGCGGCCCCTCGCCCCGGCGACTCGAGATGCTCGACGTGCCCGAGCAACGCGCCCATGATCTCGCGACGACCGCCCTGCGACGCGTGCGCAGCCATGCGCGCCAGCGCCAGCGGCGAGACGAACGCCACGGAGTAATACCGAGGCGGCAGCGGCTGCGCGAGAAGGCCAGGCCCGGGAGGCCCCGATCTCGACCCCGACGCCGTCGTCCCGGGCACACCCCGGGACAGCGACGAGGACGCAGGCATTGCCGAGCCGCGAAACGCCTCGACGGCGATCAAACGCCTGCACGAGAGATCGCAAGCGCAATGAGCGCACAATGACCGATCCGATCGAACCGAACGCAATTCCCAGACCTTCCCCACGGCTCCCCCCCCCTTACCGCGCGACCGCGCGCGCGCGCGCGGACGGAGCTGGACCTTGCGCCTCTCGCTGCGGCCCGCTCGCCCTCCGCCTCAGACCCCCGCACGCCCCGCTTTGCGCGCCGCGGCGCTGCGAAAACGCACGTGGCGGATCGATCACCTCGCCGCGCGGCGTTCTGGAGTGTCCGGCGGCGATCAATCGCCTGCACAGGTCATCCGCTGGCAGGGACGAGACGTGTCGCTCTTCACAGCTTCGCGCCTCGCCGGCTCCGTCTCCAGGCAAACGAGCGCGGGCGCGCGTTATTGAAGGCTGGTTCGAGGAAGACTGAGAAAGGCGGGTCCCCGGCTGCTCGCGCGCGCCGCACCGCCGTCCCGAAGGGTTTGCCCCGTTCGGGCGGTCGAGCGGCGCGACTCGACGCATCGATTGCGTTCGCGGGCGTCGCCACCGATCGAGGTCGCCGCGCGCGCGCGGCTCTGTTCCCGCCAGGAGCGGTGCCCAATGACTGACCGCCCGCGTCCACGCAGGCATCCTCGCGCTCTGTCGCATTCGGTCGAGCGTCGGTTCGGTGACTCGGTGTTGCGATGCGATGATGCCGCTGTTGCCGAGTTCGAGTGCTGAAGGGGCGGGGGCGAGCCCCCCGAGGTGGCCGAGCGCGTGGTCCGTCTCCCAGCGTCCACGCCCCGACCACGTAGGCATTCTCGCCATCGAAGTCACGTTTCCCTGCACCTATGTGCGTTTCGCGGGTGTCGCTGTGCTCTCAGCAGCTCGACGATGCGATCGAGCGAGAGCGTGCGCCGCGACGAGCCCTCGCGCGCGCCCTCCGCGCCGCGCTCCCGAGACCGTCTCCGACACCGGGACGAGGCGACGAGGGTGGGGGAGAGCGGGGAGAGCGGGGAGGAAGGGTGGTGGCGATGGGGGATGAGGCATGTGGCATGGGAATGTCGCCGGCGGCGCTGTTCGCGGATCCGCGACGAGGGCGGGGCGCGGCGGGTTGGCGAGGGCAGGTAGAGCGTGGCGTCGCTTCCCTTTTCTTCTCACCGCGCACACGCGCGCACACACACGCATAGGCACATGGATGCATGGATACATAGGCGCAGGCGCGCGCTCCTCTCTCTCTCTCTCCCCTCTCGTTTCTCTCCGGGTTTGACGCGTTTCTTTTTGCCCTTTCGCGCCGTGCAGATTCGTGCGGAGGATTTGGAGTCGTTTGACGGCGTTCCTCCCGGGAAATACACGGCTGGGTTGGGTCAACAGGGCATTTCGTTTTGCGGCGAGCGCGAGGATGCGATTTCGCTGGCTCTCGGGGCGTTTTCTCGCCTGCTGTCTCGACACGGCATTCCGATCGAGAGCGTTGGGTACCTTGCCGTCGGTTCCGAGAGCGGTCCCGATCGCGCCAAGTCGATCAAGTCGCACCTCGCGAGCCTACTCGGTCCTCGGGGCGGCGACGTGGAGGGCGCTGACCACGTGCAGGCCTGTCACGGCGCGACGAGCGCACTGCTGGCCGCGGCCGCCTGGGTCGAGTCGTCGTCCTGGGACGGGCGGTACGCGGTCGTGGTGGGCGCTGACGTGGCAGCGTACGGCCGCGGTCCGGCGCGCCCCACGAGCGGTGCCGGAGCGGCGGCCATGCTGGTGGGTCCGGACGCGCCGCTGGTGCTCGACCCCGTCGCGCGCGGCGCGCACTGCGCGCACGCCTACGACTTTTACAAGCCGGCCGGCATCTTCCCGACCGTCGACGGGCCGCTCTCGGTCTGGTGCTACCTGGGCGCCCTGGACGCCTGCTGGAAGCGCCTCGGCGACCGCGTCGAGCGGGAAGCGACGAGGGAGGGGGTCTGGGGCAAGGCGCCCCCCGTGCCGCCGACGGCCGCGGCGGCCCGCGGCCACGAGCGGGGCGCGAGCGGAGACGCCGGGGAGAGAGGACGGGGCCGCGGCCTTTCGAATGCGGCGAGCACGGACAGCGGGTGGTGGGAGAGCGGCGTGAGCTCTCTGCTCAGCACGGGCGCGGACGACAAGGAGATCCGCGCAGGTGGGGGCGCAGGAGCAGGCGCAGGCGCGGCGGTCCCGCCGTCCTTCTCCCCTTTGCTCTTGGCTCCCCGGCCGCGTCCGCGGCTGCGGGACTTTGACCACGCGCTCTTCCATTCGCCGTACAACAAGCTGGTCCGCAAGGCGTACGCCCGGCTGGCGTACCTGGACGCCGTCGAGGCCGGTGACGTCCTCCCCGGCAGCGGCGACGGGCACGTCGCCGAGGGGGGCGGCGAGGGCGGGGGCGCAACCGGCAAGGGGGGAGCAGGCCTGGGAGCCGCGGAGGCGGCGGGGGGGCACGCCCCGTCCCCCGAAACCGGCGCGGCAGCGGCCGGGAACGGCGGCGCGCCGCGCGCCGCGTGGCGAGCCGTTCCGGACGCAGCGTCCACCACGGACGTGCCCGCCCTCGCGGCGCGCATGGAAGGCGCCATCAAAGCGGCGCGCGACGGCAAGGGCGACGGCTCAGATCAGCAGGCGGACGGGGAGGCAGGCCGGGTGGCGGTCGTTCCCGACGCCGACCCCATCGCCCCCTCGGCCGCCGACCCCTCGGCCGCTCGGCCTCCCTCTCCTCGTCCGGCTCCCCCTCCCACCCCCCCCGCCGGGTCTCCCGCTTCGGCCGCGGCCGCGCTCGCTCCCTGCGGCGGCGGCGGCGCTTCCCCGCGACCTGGGGCGTCGCCGCTTCCGGCGTCGCAGATCCCCCGCGACCTGGAGCGTCAGCTCGTGTCCGCGACGGCGGCGTCGTTCGAGGCCCGCGTGCGCCCCTCGACGTGCGTGCAGCGTCTGTGCGGCAACGCGTACGCGGCGAGCGTCTGGACGGGCCTGGCGCAGCTCGTCGAGACGAGGGGCGAAAACCTCGAGGGCTCCCGGACGCTCCTCTTCTCCTACGGCTCTGGACTCTCGGCCACCATGCTGTGTCTGCACGGACGCAGACCCTCGCTCCCGGAGCACCGCCTGCGCTTCTCGCTCGCGACGCTCCGGGCCGCCTCGGACATCGCCATCCGACTCGCCAAGCGCTCGGCCCGGGGCGGCGACGAGTTCTCGCGAGCCCTCGAGCGCGCCGCAGAGCTCGACGGCAAGGCCGACTACGTCCCAACGACCCCCGAACTCGACAGTCTCGAACCGGGAAGCTACTACCTCGATCGCGTCGACGAACGATACAGAAGAACATACTGCAAGGTCGAGTGAAGTGAGGAGGAATGGGGAAGGGGGGGAGGGTGAACGGGTCGGAGGCGCACGCAGCCAGCCCCAAGCCGCGACGCCATCGACCGTCGCCGCGCACGCCCACCTCCCTCGAGCCCTCTCAACAGAGCGAACAAGTGACCAAATGCCTCTCGAAAACCCCCCTCTTCGCGGGGCGATCGCCATCGTTCTTCGCGAGGTGATCGCCCAAGGGTCGGCGCACGATCTCCCGAAGACCCGAATGACGCGCAAAGACCCCCGGACGCGCCGCCTCGGAGATGCGGAACTTTGGACGTTTCAAGCAACAGGGGAATGCTAGGGATGCTACCGTTTCCGGACATGTTTGCACATGTCCAATGTCGATTCAACACATGTCGATTCAACGGTACAATGCACCTTTCGATCCGAGGGGCAAGGCCTTGCGAGCGCGGCCGGCCCTCCCGGCATCCCCGACACATCGCAACGTCCACCCAAACGCCTCCCAAGCCGCCGAGCGTGACGCGCCTTCGTCCTCGCTTACGAATGCTCTCCTTCGAACCCCTTCTTTTTTTCTCGAACGTTTCCTCGTTCCCTGCCAACGGCTCTCGCTCTTTTTCGAGTTTTTTTTTTTCTCCTCCTCTCCCCCTGTTCCCCCACCGTTTCCACCCCTCCTCCCCCGCCTACTGCCCGCTTTTCTCCCTCCTCTTCTTTCTGTCAGAGGATTGGGCTGGGGTTGACAGACGACCAGACGACCTTTGCCCCTCTACCTCCCTTCTTTCAACTGCGCTGCCCCGCCTTGTTCTCTCTTTGCCTTCTTAGCGTGCTTTTGCTATCCTCCCCCTCCCTGTGCGTCCCCTCACCCTGCACTCTGCACGTTTCGGCTCTCCTCCCCCTCCCTCCCCTTTCTGCCCTCCGGGGCGCAACGTTCCGCCCCGCCTTTTTCTTTCCTCGGTCTTACATGTCATCTCTCTCCCTTTCTCGCTCCCCTTCCCCTCCCATTTCTCTTTTTTTTCTTCGCCAAGTCTGTCCGCCGTCGTCCGTCCCGTAGCGCTCTGCAGGCTCTGTGCTCTGTTTTTTCGATCGTTTAACCGTCTGCTCCCTGCGATTCCGACGACGCCTCCCGAGATAGGACAAGGGCCGCGCCCAATCGCCACAGGTCGGCCGATCTCTCTTTCTGGGGCCAGTTGTTGTTGTTTTTTCACCGGGGGTTTCGACGCTCCTTTTTCCTTTGCTGTAGCATTTCTTAGACATCTTCTTTCGCGTTGCTTCCTTTTGCGGATCGCAATCTTTTTGTCGCCCGCGCCGCTGGGCGCCCTCTTGTCCTTCCAACGTCCCCTACCGCCCTCTCTCTCATCTTCCGTCCCCAGAGGCTGCACCTGCTACCCCCCTGCGGCCTCTGACCCCTTGCCGCACTCCCCGTTCTGGAGCATCTTGGCCCTTTCAGAAATCGCGTTCCTTCGTCTCGGAGACCCTTCCAGGCGGCAGAACGCGCTGCGTGGGTAGGCATGCAATCGGTGCGCAAGCATCCCGCCACAAGAGGGGAGGGGCCGGCAGAGGCGGGTTGGGCAGGCGAGCAGGAAAAGAGAGAAAAAGAGAGAGAGGAGGGGGCAGTTGAAGAGCGTTCGGAAGATGAATGGTGCGGGAGACGGAAAAGGCGCCGCGGCGGTTTGGGAAAAGAGAGAGCAGCGGAACGGCAGGGCGAGCGCGGGGCGGGGCGTGAGCGAACGTTTGGGGGGACGGATCGGGCGACAATGGGAGTTTGAGACTGGAAACAGACGAGCAACCAAGCAAGCGAACAATCGGCACCGAGGCGGCATCGAGACGGCATTTGACCGGCGCGCTGTCGACAGGGTGCGGCGTCCAGAGGCCGTCCAGAGGCAGAGGACCAGAGGAGCCCGACGGCTCTGGAGGGGGGCGCCCGGTCAGAGCGAGGTGCCCTCGCATGGACGGTCGACGGGGCAACTGGGCGGCTTTCGCGACTGGGCCCGGGAAAAAGAGAGAACGGGACGTGAATTGGGGAGACGACCTGCTGGGACGGATCGAGAAAGAAAGCACGTGACGAGAAATGTGGGGGTGCAGCGGGGGGGGGAAAGCGAGGGAAAGAGGTTCATGGAGAGGTGGTACTTGCAGGTACTTGTAGGTACTTTTTTCCCCCTCTTCATGGTCTGCTACGATGTACCACCACAGGTCAATTCCTGCGCTGGAGCTTAGAGTGCTTCTCCTCGGTCGATGGCCTCTGCGGTGTGTGCGACCGTGAGGCATGCGGATCTGAGGACGATGGCTTGGAGCACGAGGAGGAGTTCTGGGTCTTCCACGGCCATCGTTTTGATAGCCTGTCTCGAGAACGAGTAGAGTTCTCCTGGCGAGGAGGCTCGTGCTGAGAAGGACCTCGGTCTGTCGAGGAAAAAGTCGAGCTCTCCCACGATGCCTCCTGGTTCGTAGTGGAAGGACCGTTCGAGCTGCGCTTCGGTGGCGTTTTCGATGGCGTCTCCCGCGTACCCGACGCTCACGAGGATGCGTCCGGATCGGATGATGAAGAACTCTTCTGGCAGCGCTCCCTTTTCGAAGAGCACCTCTCCCGCGGCGACCTCGACGGCCGAGGCGTACCTGTCCAGCCGTCGCGCGGCCTCCGGCACGCGGTCCGGGGGCAGGAAGATGGCGACGCCGTTGGGTCCGTCCTCATGCGCGAGCAGCACCTGGTCGAGCGACATGGCGGCCCTTCGAGGCTGCGCGGCGCCGGTCCGCCTCGCGGCGTCGAGGAGCGCCTCCTCGCAGGCCTGCAGGGCGCCGTCGAGGGTCCGGAACCACGTGCACCCGTCGCCGGGCACCTCTGGCGTCGCGAGCCTGCTTCCGGACGCGTCGTCGTCGCCAGACTCCTTGAGCAGCAGGCCCTGGGACACGAGGATGTGTCGCACCGAGGGGTGCGCGGGTGGCAGGTGCGTCACGATGAGGCGCACGCCCAGGCGCAGCAGACGCGCGTGCAGCGTCACGAACGACCGCGCCGCCGTGGCGTCCAGGCCGCGCACGCGCGAAAAGTCCAGCAGGAAGAACAGCGGAGCCGTCGCGCGCGCGGCGCGCAGCGCGGGAGGGTCCAGAAGGGACAGGTCGTCCGGAAGCGCCATCGCCGGGGACGTGACCGAAAGCGCCAGGGGCAGCGCCTGCGCCCCCAGGGCCGTCCGCGCCGCCGAGGAGCCGTGCGCGGACGAGTCGGCCGTGGCGGATCCGGAGCCGGCAGACGTCCTCGAGCCGCGCCCGTTTTCGCAGAGCTCGTTGCGGGCCCGCACCGTCTCCTCCTCGGCCGCCAGGGTGTGCACGTAGCGACGCGCCGGGACGAGCGCGTTCGTGGGCAGGTGCACGCCCGCCGGCGCCTGCGGCGCGCCGTCGGGCGCCGATTCGGCTGGAGCGTCGGGTCCAAAGCCGACCGCCGCGGCGGCGGCGGCCTCGGCGAGCCTGGCGGCGACGGCGGCCCTGGTCGCGGCGTCGCTTCCGTCGAGGGTCGCCGCGAGTCTCGCCGCGGCGGGTTCTCCCGCCCTCGCGGCGTCTCGAACGAGCTCTGCGGTCGTGAGCGCCGCTCGTCTGGACATCTCGCCCGCCAGCTCTGCGACGGCGTCGCAGGCGGAGAGCGCCGAGCCGAAGAAGATGTACCCCGTGAGTCTGCAGGCGCAGATGCGGTCCGAGAGGGCCTCCAGGACCGCCCTGTCGCCGTAGGCTCGCACGGCGCCCGACCTGGAGGGCAGCACGTGGAAGGGCGCGAGCGTGACGCGCGCGTAGGCGACGGAGAACCAGGCTGCGCACCCCAGGATGCCCACGGCGACGCCTGCTTCGAGGCCGAGCGCGAGGATTGCGAAAAAGGTGCCGACCAGGAGGAGGTATTCCGCGAGGGAGAGCCTCTTGGCGGCGATGATGGCCCAATCCTTGAAGATGTCCTGTCCGATCCACATGACGAGGGCTCCAAAGAGAAGTTTCGGGACGAACGAGACGACGTCCAGAGGCAGGGCGAAGACCGCGAGCTCGGCCAGCACGATCACGATGCCGTTGGCCGGCGAGGTGACCCCGGACCGCATCGTGAAGAGCGTCTGCGAGAAGATGTAGCTTCCGGTGGCTCCGAATCCCGTCAGGCCTGCGGCGACGTTGCTGACGCCCACGGTCACGAGCTCGGCGTTGTAGTCCAGGGGCAGCGGCGTGCCGGACTGGATGGCCGCGACGTCCAGGGACGAGCCGAACGCCACCACGAAGAAGAGCGCAACGAGCTTGCCCAGCTGCGAAGGCATCGCAGACCACAGGATCCGTGATGACAGCGTCGAAGCGTACACGCGCAGCGAAGCGAAGACCGACGAGTCGAACAGGGGAGCGAGGGAGGACGTCTGGAGAACGGACGACAGGAAACGGAAGGAAGAAGAGCCGTCGCCGGAGAAGAGGGGCGACGAGGCGGGCGAAGGGGGCCAAAGGGTGCTGTTTCTCGCCCCTTGAAGCCCTCGAAAGCCTTGGCCAAGAGCGTGTGCTGCCTGCGTTGCGAACGATCCGCCCATCTCCGCGCCAACGTCCGCGACGGGCGCCCGCGCTGCGCCGGTGGCGTCGCCCTCGGCGCCGTAGAGGATGGCCCAGGCTTTCCAGAACCTCCACTCGTTGGAGGAGGCCTGGGCGGGGGTGATCCAGCCTGTGCTGCGCGCCTCGTCGATGTTGTGTCCGGTCGCGTAGAGCACCGCGAAGAAGAACAGGGGGATGGCGAAGAGCGTGGCCGGGAGCGCAAAGGGGCTCTGGCAGCGTCTTTGGACGGCAAAGATTGCGTAGGCCGCGAGGATGGCCGGGAGGAGCCGCGTGAGCGGCTCGCGCTCGAGGAGCTTTGCCCAGTCCGCGATGGCCTCGATGGGGACGTCCGAGGCGAGTCCGGCGCCGGCGGCGACGCAAAAGTAGCCCACAAAGGCGAGGTAGCCGCCGATCACGGGCACGGGCACGTACTGCACCAGCCGCGCGAGGCGAAAGGTGCCCACGAAAATGGTGCAGATGCCCACCAACAGCGTCGAGACGGTCAGCGTCAGCAGCGTCGTCGCGAGCGCGTCCGCGTCGGGCACGCCGGCGCGCGCGCACTGGTCTGCGATCGACGACGCCATGGCAGACAGGAAGATCAAGCCGACGTCCTGCACTTGCCCGACCGCAAACGGAAGCGTGGACACCGCGCTGAACATGCACTGGTGCACGGCAGAGCACAAAAACGTCACCTTGGCCAGCTCGCCCAGACGAGGCGCAAACAGAGGATCGCGGTAGATGATCGCCGTGTACGACACCATCACGGGAAGCGCCAACAAGGCGTTGATCAGGCCGGTCACGATCGCCAGCGCAAGCCCAGAGGTGGCAGCCGAGTCGTGCGGCGCAGGAGCCGCAGGGGGGGCGGAAACGGCAGCGTGCGCCGGGGCCTTGGCGGCCCCGGCGAGGGCGACCTGCTCCTGCAGCTGGGCGTCCGCGCCGCGGTCGAGGGCTTCGAGGAACGAGCGGTCCGAGAGCTCGCCCTCGGCGTACGGAAGGCCGTTGAAGAGCTCGTCCTGCGCGCCAGAGGGGCCCTCGAGCGTCCGCGTCCCGCGGATGTTCGCGAGCTCCTCTTCGCTCTGGCCCCAAGAGGCCGACGACGACGCGCCGCCCTCGCCGCGAGCCCGACGCGATGCGCCCGCGCCCGCGTCCGCGTCCGCGTCCGCGCCCGCGTCCGCGCCCACGTCCGCGCCCACGTCCGCGTCCGCGTCCGCATTCGCGCCCGCGACCGCATCGTCGTCGTCCTCGGACGCGTTGCCGGACGCCAGCAGACGCTCCTTGGTCGGCGACGAACCGTCCGACCCGGCGTACCGCCCGCCCGCGGCAAAGGCGCCAAAGGCGACGGGCCGCGAGACGCCCAACGCGGCGGGCCGGGCGGTTTCTCTCCCGGCGGCAGGGGCGCGGGGAGACGGGACCTTGGCGACGCCTTGGCCGTGGCGGCTTGCTGGGGTCTGCGCCTGAGCGTGCCCTTGAGCCTGTCCGCCGCCGTGGGCCCGTCCGACGCCGCCTCCGCCCAGGTCGTCGTCGCCGTCGAGGTCCATGCCTGCGAGGCCTTGGACGTCTTCGTCGTCCTCGTCGCCTCCCGCCGGTCCCTGCAGACCTCGCTCGGCCGCGTCCTCGTCTAGAAGCGGCTCGCCCAGCGACGCGTCCGAGGCCTCGCGGTCCAAGCCGCGGCGCCCACGGCCGCGGTCGCCCTGGCGCCCTGCTCCGCCCGACGGAGCGGGGCGCTGCGGGAGGTCGGCGCGACCGGACAGCCACCGGCCAGACATGGTGATGGACGCGCGCGGAGAAAAGGCCTCGAACGAACCCACCATGGGCGACGAGCGGGGAACGGACGCCGCGCCCAGCACGCTGCGGCGAACAGACCCCGTCACCACCGTCGAACCCGTCAGAGCTCCAGGGGGCGGAGACGGAGACGGCGAACCATGCGAACCGCGCAAGCTCCCGGCAGCAGCACCATCAGCAGCAGCAGCGGAAGTAGGAGAAGACGCGGTCCCAGCGGCCCCCGCCGTCGCCCCCTGCTCGCCGCCGCGCCGCCGAAGGCTGCCGAGCGCCGAGAGGAGACCGCCAACGCGCGAGCCGCCCGAGCCGCGCGACGTGGGCGTGCGGCTTTCGGCGCCGGAGCGCGCCGAGCCGGGACCAGATCCGGAGCCGGAGCCGGCCGAAGCCCGCGCGGCGGCGCCGCCAGAGCCGTAGCCGTCGCTGAAGGGCGAAGCCAGGGACGAGGGCGAGGGTGAGGCCGGGGAGGGAGCCTGCGGACCGGACGTGCGCACGGGAGCCGGACGCGGCGAGGCGGCAGCGCCGGTCGAGGTGCCGTCGCGCAGAGAAGGCTGGAGGCCACCGGACGACGGGTGCGAGACCAGGCCGCCCCGAGACGCCCGGACGGGGCCGCCCTGGCGAGGCGTCGAGAGCGACTGCGAAAAGAGAAACTGCTGCTCGGCCAACGACGTCCCGGGCAGCGCGCCGCTCCCGGCGATGCTCCCGGAAACGCTCCCGGCCAAGCTCTCGGGGGCATGGGAGGGGGCCGCGATTGTCCCCGCGCCCGGGCCAGCGCCCACGCCGGCGCCCCGGGGAGGGACGCGCCACGCGGCCGGCATGCGGCCGGGCTCTTGCGAGCGGCGCGGCGAACCCAGCAGCGTCTGGTCCTGCGACGAGGCGCCGGACAGGGAGCTCGAGAGCGCCGACGGCGGCGCGAGACCCGAAGAGCGCGCCGAGCGACGCCCCACGGGCGGCCGACCGCCGGCACCGCCGGGGCTCACGGGGCTTATCAGGCCCCCGCGCGA
>PEIA01004694.1:0-11075 GCA_003613005.1 Prototheca ciferrii
GCAAGGGCGCGGCCAAGGAGGTGGTCGAGTGCTTTGATCGGTGGGCGGACCGCGACGTCGGTCTGGCGTCGGCGCTGCTGACCGTGGCTCAAAAGCTGGCGGTCTCGCCAGAGGGACTCGAGGCGCTTCGGGAGGCCGGCGCCGAGGAGGTTCTGCGTAAGCGAGAGGAGATCTGGAAGCGCGAGGGAGCAGAGGGCTGGTCGGCCATGGACGATCTGCTGAAAGACCTCGGAAAGGAACGAACGCTTGCGCAGGCCACCGCTTGAGCGAGAGCGGAAGGAGGGGAGGAGGGAGGGAGGAAGAGGGAGGGAGGGAATGGGAGATGGGGGACAAGACTGGCTCCCGATCAGCACCTCATGTCGTCCTAGTGCCCTGGGCCGAATCGCGGAAGCGTTTCTCGCGCGCTCTCGGGGAGCAGAGAATCGCGTCACCTTACGGCGTTTGCATCGACGTTTGCCGTTTTCGAGCCACCCTCTCTGTAACGTTTTTTTTTTCGCCCGCCGGCACTCGAGGAGAATCGAGGAAGAGGGAACGATGCACCGCCCACGGGCCCACGTTCCTCGAGCCTCCCCGGCTCGACCGACCCCTTGAGAGAAAGCTGAACGATCGGCCACCCCGCTCCGCTGCGTCCACGCCTCGCAGCGTGCACTCGCCGCAGCGTTCGAACAGCCTCCTTTGCCGCCTCCTTTTTCGCTGTTGTTCATGCGTTCCCTTTTCTGCTTGCCACCTTTCAAACTTCGCTAGCCCCAATCTCGGCGGGGCCCTTTTCGGGCCCACAGTCCGTCTCCCTCGCCCCTGTCCGCCTCGCCGCCTCCGGGCGTCTCGGCTGGCCACCTCGGGTGCCGCCCCGCGTTCGGGGCGTCTGGCACGCGTCGCGTCGCCGACCCCCCCATCGCCCACCCCACCCCGCCCCTCCCCGGCTGTTCGGCCGTTGCCACGCGGGCGGCTTTGGGTTGGGGGTCCGGCGGTGCACGCCGCATTCGCGCGTTCGTGGGTCGGCGTCGAAATCGAGGGTCGAGAATGTTGCCTCGGGTCTGTATCTCGGGTTGCGCCGTCGCGTGTCCGTCCTGCGCGTTTAAGGGCGTCGCGCGAGGCGCGTCGCGGCCGACCGGGAGCCCGGTCGCGGCCGCCTCGGGGCCTCGTCTCCGCCGGGCCGGCACACTCATCCGCCCGCGCGCGGTCCGAGCCCGGGGAGCGGCCCTGCGTCAGAGTGAGTGATCGCGCGAGGTCCGCGTGCGGAGGACCGGGTTGCGCGGAGCTCGGGGAACGGGTAAAAGGCGACTCGCGAGGCATTTGTGCATTCCAGAGAGGTTGGCGCGCATCCGAGCGGCGTCGGACGCGGGTCCTACGGGGCCCCTGGTCCCGGCTGCCGTCTGCACCCCCACGTCAGCCCCGGGGCCTCCCCGCCCGCGCGCGCCCGCCCAGCGCGCGAGCGAGATGGCTCCACGCGCCGCGCGGCCGCGGCCGGCGCGACGGCTGGATTCGCGACGCCGCGCCTGGCAGCGCGCACTTTCCGACCCGATCTCTCCCTTTGCTTTCCAACTAGCGACCATGGCGGAGCACACGATGAGCGAGGTGCGTTGCGCGCTCTTTCGCGGAAACCCCCTCGTTTCCACCCGGGCCGCTGGCCGCGGACGCTCGCGATCGCCGCGCGAGCGTCACCGGGGCGGGTTGTCTCGGGCATTCTTGCGGCTGCTTTTTACGGCGTTCGATTGCGTGCATCCGATCGTTGTCTTTGCGATGCGCGGTCTGGACCGCCGATCGGGTGGTTTTGGGTCGCCCGCTGACAAAACCCCTGACGCTTTGCCCCGCCGCTGCCGCCCTCCGACCCCTCGTCCCCCGTCGTTCCTCCCGCGCGCAGACCGATCCCTGGACGCTGCAGAGCTACGTGCTCCTGCAGCAGCGCAAGCGCGCCCCTCAGTCTGAGGGCCGCCTGACGATGCTGCTGGGCGCGATCAGCACCGGCTGCAAGTACATTGCGATGGCCGTCCGCCGGGTGCGTCGCGTCCGATGTGGGGGTGGGGGTGGGGGTGGGGGGTTTGGCAGAAAGGGGCGGAGGGGAGCAGGTGCGGTGGTGGGGGGCCGCCTGCCCCCCAGCACCCCAGATGGGGGCGAGAGGGGGGGCGGGAGGGACCATTGGGCGAGAGCGGCTCCATCGGCCAGAGGAGAGGTGGGCGGGTGGGGGCGACGAGGGGGACGTGCGGCCGGACCGAGAGAAGATCCGGGAAGGAGGCGGTGAGGGGGGGCGGGAGGGGGGGAAGTGAGGGAGCTGCGAAGGGGGGTCGGTGACGGGGAGGAATGGCTCGAGCCGCGGGCGGGCGCCCGTGGTGGTGCTACGATGCTCGGCCGCCTGGGCGGTCGTCATAGCGTGGGCCGGCGGGCTGGCGGAAGCCGGAGGGCATGCTCTCTCCGGGGCCTGGCTCCGAGCCAACCGGTCTGGACCGCCTACGCCCCCGTTTGTGGACCTCTGCGCACGCATGCATGCGTGCGTATCTATCTATGTACTGGCCTATGTATCCTTGCATCTCTCTGCACGTGTGTGTGTGTCCCCATTTGTTGTTGTTTATCCTTTTCTTCTCATGCACCTCTTCCTCCTTTCTGTGTAGGCTGGTGTTGCTGGATCTGACGTTCTTGGCAAGGCTGGTTCCGAGAACGTGCAAGGTGAGGACCAGAAGAAGCTGGACGTGATTGCCAACGACGTGTTTAAGAACGTGCTGCGCAAGTCTGGTCAGTGCGCCGTCATGGTTTCCGAGGAGGAGGACGACCCGATCTTTGTTGAGGAGGCGCACCGTGGCCGCTACTGCGTGGTGTTCGACCCCCTCGACGGTTCGTCGAACATCGAGTGCGGCGTGTCGATCGGCACGATCTTCGGCATTTACCGCGTCAAGGAGGGCTCGACGGGCTCGCTCGACGACGTGCTGCGTCCTGGCCGCGAGATGGTGGCCGCCGGCTACTGCATGTACGGCAGCATGACCTACCTGGCCATCACGCTCGGCGCGGGCGTGGCGGGCTTTACGCTCGACCCCACGATCGGCGAGTTTGTGCTCACGCACCCCGACATTCGCGTCCCCGAGACGGGCAACATCTACTCGATCAACGAGGGCAACTTTTTGCAGTGGCCCGCCAGCGTCAAGGAGTACGTCGACGAGGCCAAGGCCACCGGCAAGGCCTCGCTGCGCTACGTCGGCTCGATGGTCGCGGACGTCCACCGCACCCTCCTCTACGGAGGCATCTTCATGTACCCCGCCGACAAGAAGAACGTCAACGGAAAGCTCCGCATGCTCTACGAGGGATACCCCATGGCGCTCATCGTCGAGCAGGCGGGAGGCATCGCCGTCAACGCCGAGGGAAAGCCCGTCCTCGACAGGCCCCCGACCGGAATCCACGCGCGCTGCCCCATCTTCCTCGGATCCAACAAGCCCGTCGAACGCATCACCCAGCTCATCAAGGAGAAGGACCTCTAAAGCAGCAGAGTAGAACACCTGCAGAACGTTGACGACGATCAGAGGGACACGTGGTCAGCCATGGAAAAAGGTGGACCACACGGACGCGTCTCTCCGAGCAAAGCAAGGGCTGCCTATCCAAACAGTCCAAACGTGCATAGCAAAGCGACGATCCAGCCAAGAGATGAGCAGGGCTGGGCTTGGCTTGGCAGAGCAGAGCTGAACCGAGCAGAGCAGAGCTGAGCTCTTCTTCTCTTCTCTCCCTCTTCTCTTGTCCTTCCGCTCTCTGCTCTCCTCCTGCCTCCTGCCTCCTGCCCTGCGCCCCGTGTTCTGTGTTCTGTTGTGTGGTCCGTTTTCCGCGTCCTCTCTTTCTGCGTCCCGCGCCGTCCTCCCTTCCTCCCTCCGCATCCCTTCCCCCCCCTCCCCCCCCCCCCTCCCTCTCTCTCTGTCTTTCTCTTTTCACCCTCGTTTGTTTTTTCCAGCCGGTTCGCGGCCGAGCCGACTCGCCCGCGGCGTCCGGCGGAGGAGCGCCCCCTGGCGCAGCTCTGGGCGCGCCCCCGCCCCTTCCCGCGAGCCCCGGCCGAGGCCTGTAAGAGAGCGGCGCCGGCACGAGCCGGCGCCGCAGCAAGTGCGCAACGTTTGGGACCTTTGCAGCACAGGACAGCGGGGGATCAACGAAACGAAGTGCAACGCAGCGCGTAGAGCGCAGGGGGCGGGGGAGGGTGGGACCCTGGGGCCGGATGGATGGATGCAAAGCTTGGGTGAAAAAGGGAGAGCTTTCAGGACGCGTCCTCCCGGGCGCGTCGTTTGTGCTCGGGCGAAAGGAATCCGAGGCGGCCGGGGCGCTGCGACTCGCGAGGCTCCAGACGGCGCGGATCGCCTCCTTTTGCACGGCGCTCTTCTCGGGTCGGCGACCGGGACCGCCTCCTCTCCTCGCTCCGGCTCGCGCGCCGGCCCCCTCGATCTCTCGATCGGCTCCGAGACCGTCGCTCTCGTCGCCGTCTCTCGCGATCCCTCCTCTCATTCGGCTCTCTGCTCCGACTCGACCTCTCCCGCCTCCCGTCGCGGCCGCCCCCTGGGCTCGTCGTGCCGGCGCCGCCGGCGTCGCGTCCACGTTCGCGGCGCGTCGCGTCGTCGCCTTTCTTTCGAGCGGCCCACTCCCACCCTTCGCGCACCGGGTCAACGGCGGCTTTGGGCGCCGCTTCTTTGCCCCCCTCCCGACGAGCCCTCTGGCGAGCCCTGAGGGCCCCCAGCGACGTTTCCGGGCGCGCCCCGGCTCCCTCGTCCCGTTCGCGGTCGCGGCAGCCTTCGGCGTCGTCACTCGACGCCTTTGTCGCGTACCAAGCGTCGTCGCGCCGCGTCGGGAGACCGTGCGCAAAGGCAAACCGCTCGTCGGGGCGGCCGGACGCCGACGAGGCGGCGGCGGACGTCTCGACGCGAGCAGCGTCGCCGCGCCGGGCGCCCGCTTGACCAGCAGGGCCCAAGGGGAGATCCGGAGCGCCCATGATCGCTCGCTCGACCGACGAACGCGTCCCAGGGGGACCGAAGATCAGCTCGGTGGCCGAAAAGACGGCCGTCTCTGGAGGGGGAGGGGGCCCAGAGCGCTTCAACACTGGCCCCGAGGGCAATGGCCTGGTGCCGTCGCCGCCGCGAAGAACGACGGGCCGAACGGCTTTGGAACGCTCAGCGCGCTCTGTGCGCGAGGCATCAAAACGCTCCTCGACGAGCTCCCGTGCCTCGCTTCTTCTCCTTCCGGCCTCGCCGCTGGGAAACGGCCTCGCGTCTCTCGTCCTCCCGTCGCCTCCTCGCGCAATCGCCCCCGATCGAACGTCCTTGCGCGACTCGTGTCTGATCCTGCCACCGCCGACCTCGACGAGCGCCGTCCCGCGCTCCCGCGCCTTTCGCATCAGGCGCTCATGCAACGACTCGGCGTCCGCCGCCGCCCGCGCCTGGCGCTCACCCTCGACCCGAGCCTCCTCGATCGCCTCGTCCTTTTCCACCCGCAGACGGTTGTCTCGGTTGTACACTGCAGAGGAACGCGGAAGCGGGGCGTAACGAACTCTGCGCTCTCCAACCAGCCCCGCGAAGACATCCTAGAAGGAGAGCAGCAACAAAAGGACAGACGCAGAGGCGACTGCCGCCGCCCTCGGTGGCGCGGAAGCGACGGCCGCCGCTCTCAACGCCATCGCAACTCGACAGACGCGTTACCCGTGAACTTTGCATGACCATCCACACGCACCATTCCACGTCTTGTGCGGAAGAATATTGAGGCCACCTGCGAGCGGCGAAAATAAATGCGCGGCGCAGAGTCGGACAAGGAAAGGTGAGGAAGAAAAAAAAAAGCCCGCCGCAAACCCTGCCCCGACGCCAGGCCCGTGGCCCGAGGTTTCGACCCTCTGGCGCCGCCCACGCGTCGAGCGATCGTTCGTTAGCGGAAACACGTCGTTTCTTCCTTTTTCGGATTCTCGCCGTGTCGATGCCGAGCGCACGCTCCCCCCGCGCGCGCCGAGGCTGCTGCAACGCACCGTGGCCGCCCATCTCTCGGACGGCGCCCGCGGCGCCACCGCGAAGCGGCCAGAGTCGCGCGAGGTGAGCGCTCTGCGTCTCGTGCGACGGGTGCAAAAGCGCTCGAGCGTTTTGTCGGCCGCGCGATGGGAGCAAACGGCTAGGCGAGAGGGCGGGATCAGGACCTTGCCTTGGTCACGCGCGCGTCGCGTCCCGCCTGTCCCGCGCGCGCCCGCGCGCGGACGCAGATCTCCGTCGCCACGAGCGCAACGCGGCGGCCGCAGTCGGTCGCGTCGCGCGTCGCAGCACGGTTCGAATCCGAGCGTCGATTTTTTCCATCTGCGCGGCCGCAGATCGTGTGCCTGCTCGCGACAGCCATGGAGGCCGTCGTCGCGAGGCTGGAGGCGGTCGCAGAGCGGCTGGAGCGCGCCGAGGTGCGTTGACGCGCATGCGCGCGGCAACTTGGCGACCGCCCCGTCATGTGCGGCTCACATGGCTGTTTGGGAGCCCGAATTGTTCCCGCCGCCGCCAAACGTAGACTCGCCGCGGGCCGTCTCGTCGGACCGGGCGGTCGTTCGTGGCTGCGCGACAGCTCTTGGGCGGGCGCGGCGCTCGGAGCTTTGGTCGCCTCGTTATCGTTTGCTGCCTGCGCCGTGCGCGGCCAGCGTTCCGGGCACCGAGCGCGACCGGGCTTTTAGATCTCTCTGTTTCTTCTCCGTCGCGCCCTTGCGAGCGGTGTGGACAAAGTGAGAGAGCACCTCTGGTCCAGGGGGCTGCAAGACGGATTGCCTTGGCGCTTTGTGGAGAGGGCGTTCGGGTTGGGTTGGGTGTAGTTTCTGTTTACGTTGGAAGTGGCGCGTGACGTCGTCTCGTTCTCGCGTGTCCTTTTGTGCCCCTCGAGTGGTCGAAGTTCCTTGCTTTGATCCGCAGTTGCCCTCGTTTTTTTCGTTTCGCGTCATCTCTGTTTGCCTCGTTTTTCTCTCCCCCCCCTTTTTGTTTCCTCCCTTTTGCAGACTCGCCTCTCGGCCGAGGGGGCTGCGTTGCCTGGGGCTTCCAAGGCGCTGCCGTCCGCTCCCGCGGCTGCGCCGCCGGCCGCGGCGCGCGCACCCGCTCCCTCCTCTCCTGCCGCTGCTGCTGCTGCGCCTGCCTCTTCCTCTTCCTCTTCCTCTTCCGCCCGCGTTGCTGCGTCGTCGGGCGCCAAGGCGTACGCTTCGACGGTGCTTCCCGCCGCGGCAGCGCTGCGCTCTGCGGCTTTAGCGGTGGGTTCTCCCGAGCTGTCGTCTGCGACCGAGGTGTTGGTTCGTGGCATCGAGTGCGAGGTTACGGTGGTTCGTGCGTTGGACGCGTGCCGCAAGCCCGGCTCTCCCGCGTCCGCCCCGTCGCCCCAGTTGGGCGCTCCGCAGGGCTCGGCGTCGTTCCAGGCGCTCATCGCGCCCGCGGCGGCGGCGCTGACCGAGGCGTCGTCGTTGCCCGCCAAGGCCCCCCCGCGCTCTCCCCTGACGGACCACCTGCGCGCTCTGGCCGAGGCCTCGCAGGCGCTGGCGTGGGTGGCGCTGCCGCTGGGTGCGGGCGAGCCTGCGGGCCAGGTGGCGGCGGCCAGGGATGCAGCCGACTACCACCTGGTTCGCGTGCTTCGAGCCTACCGCGTCGAGCACCCCGAGCACGCAGCCTGGGCGCAGGCGCTCAAGGCCGCCGTCAGGGCCATCGAGAGCTACTGCTCCGCGCACCACGCCGGAGGCATGACCTGGATCGGAACCGAAGACCTCGATGCCTGGGCCGATGGGGACCAGGGAGCGACCGACGGAAGCGCTGGAGGCAGCGCAAGCGACGGCGCCCCCGGCGCCGAAACCGCACCTGCAGCCGGCGCAGCCGATTCTGCCAAGGCGGCGTCTGCAGGAGCCGCGGGAGCGACTCCTCCTCCGCCGCCTCCGCCTCCCCCGCCAAAGGGATCACTGAACGCTCCGCGGGGTCCAAGGGGCCCGCCGCCGCCGCCTCCGCCTCCCCCCGCCAAGGGATCGCTGAACGCGCCTCGCGATTCTTCGTCTTCCTCTGCGTCTGCGTCTGCGCCTTCCTCGGCGTCTGCTCCTCCTGCAACGGGCATGGCTGCGCTGCTGGCGGAGCTGAACGTGGGCGACGGCGCGTCCAGGCTCCGCAAGGTGACCGCCGACATGAAGACCAAGAACGACCCCAACCGCCGCTCGGGCGTGGTCCGGGCGGACGACGGCAAGGCAGCTTCCACGGCAGCTTCTGCGGCGGCTTCCACCAAGGGCCAAGGCGCCAAGGCCGTGCCGCGGCGCGTGGAGCTGGAGCAGGGTCGCAAGTGGGTCGTGCAGGGCGTCGTCGACGAGCAGGTCGAGGTGACCGACACAGACCCCCGACACTCGGTCTACGTCTACGCCTGCCGCGGCGCGACCGTCACGATCAAGGGCAAGGTCAACGCCATCTCCGTCGACGCCTGCGCCAAGGTCGGCGTGGCCTTTGACGGCGTCGTCGCTGGCGTCGAGGCCGTGCGGTGCACGGGCGTCGAGCTCCAGTGCGTCCGAGGCGCCGTCGGCACCGTCTCCCTCGACGCCTGCGACGGAGCAAAGGTCTACCTCCAAACCGAGGTCGCGAAAAACGCACAAATCGCAACGGCAAAGTGCTCCGAAGTCAACCTCATCGTCTACGACCCGAAAACGGACGCAGAACCCACCGAATCGCCAGTGCCCGAGCAGTTCATCTCCACCTTTGACGGACGCGCATGGACCACCAAACCAGCAGCGCACTCGGGAGCGTGAACGACAACTCGCAGCAGCACGCGACGCACACCAGCACTCGCCCCACGTCTCGCGACCGCCCACGATGACCCGTCGCCCATCCCATCTCTCTCCCCGACCTCGCCGGGGCCACTGCCCGCCGCGACTCTCGACGCTTTTCCCCGCTCACTCGCTCGTTCGCTCGCCCGGCTGCTCTTTTCCCCTGCTTTTTTTTTTTTTTTTCTTTGGTTCGCAACGGACCCGTCACCTGTAACGGCCACGACCCGCGCATGCATGTGTGACTGACCACCCTGACCCGGGCAGGGGCAAACAAAAGGGCTCCGTGCATGTGAGTGTGCATCTCTGCGTGTGCGTCTCTATCTCGGGGGTGAGAGGTTTCTCTCTCGGGGCATCGAAGACGTTGCAGGGCGCGTGGCGCCGCACTCGGCGAGGATCCGGGAGGCGACCCTCGATCCAAAAGTCGGGAATGCGAGAGGGCCCACCGCGAGGAGCAAAGGGGGGAGGCGGGAGCGGAGCACGACGAGCGCAGGCGAAACGTCGAGCAAAAAAGCGCAAAACGAAACGAAACGAACACACGCATGAACAGAGCGAGAAGAAGGAGACGAGAAGGGACGAGAGGACAGGGGAGAAGAGGAGAAAAAGAGCGATTCTTGTTTGATCGTCTTCTTTTTCTTTTCCTCTTTCCTTTCTAGTCTTCCATGGGGGCGGTGTCTTCCGCTGCTGCCTCGAGTTCTGCTTCTTCTCTGGTTTCTCCCGCCGCGACGACTTCCGGGGCGGCGCCTTCGGGTCCGTCCGGCCCGTCCGCGGCGCCCTCTTCCCGCAACGCGTCGAGGAAGGGCTCGAGGTCGGTTCCCTCGAGGATGGTGAAGGGCACGTCCTTTCCCACGACGGCGACGGTGGCGTTGGCGGCCGAGAGCTCGCCGTCCTGCAGCGAAGCCGCAAGCGCGCGCAGCGCGTGGTCGATGAGCGCGTCGCGCGAGGCGTCCGAGAACTGCTCGAACACCCGCTCCAGGTAGGTGCGGCTCGCCTGCGAGCGAGCGCCCATCGCGAACGCGAGGTAGTCGTACGAGTTGCCCGAGGGGCACACGTACCGGATGCCGGGACCGGACGAGTCGTACGACGCCAACAAAAGGCCAACGCCGTACGGACGCTTCCAAGAACGCTGCGTGCCGATCTGAGCCTTGTCCGCAAGCTGACGAGCCAAGCGAGCAGCGGGAAGAGGAGACTCGAACACATACCTGCACAGCACGACCGAAAAAACGCAAACGCACGTCAGCACGACGACAACTGACGCCACGAAAAGCAAGCACGCAGACGGCGCACGATTGAAAACTCCCTCAAGCCTTCACACAAAAGCCCGCAGACCGCAGCCCACGACGCGATCGCGGCCCGCACACGCACCGCGCCCCCGCCCCTCTCTGCCCTCTCCTCCCACCGCACGCGCCCGTCCACTGCCCTCTCCTCCACCTTCCTCCCCCATGTCCGCGCACTTGTGGTTGAGGCACTCGGAGCGCATGTAGCGACAGAGAATGCGGCCGTCGGCGGTCAGACCCGAGATTGCGACACCGAGGTGGTCGTCGACCTTGAAGACCTTGCGCTGGTAAGCCGAGAGCTCCGAGGGAGCGCGCTTGAGCGCGGCGATCACAGCCAGAGACTGCCCCTTGAGGCCCACTGCGGCAGAGCCCTGCTTGACCGCCTCCATCGCATACTCGATCTGAAAAATTCGACCCTGCGGGCTCCAAGTCACCACGTCCGTGTCATACTGCGCAGCGGCCGAGGAAAGAAGACGAAGGATCGTCAGCCAAGGAACAAGGGAGGGAGGAGAGGGCCAGACGATCGAGCGACGGAGGCCGTCGCCCGTCGGGCGCCCGCACATGCGCGACGCACGCCCGAGCGGTGATCCGCGCCGCCATCTCGCCGATCGAGCGCAGACCGACGGACCTGGTTGCGGAACATCGCGGAAGCGGCACCAGACCGACGCGGGGAGTCGCGGCGCGCGGACGGCGATCGGCCACAGGCTGGGCGCGGAGAACGGTGCCACGAGCACGAGCGACAAACGCGAGCGGCGCGTCGCGAAAAACGATCTGACCGTCCAAGCTACGAAACGCGACGTCGGCGCGCAACGCTCCAATCGTGCACGCGTCGCGCAAGCGCACTGGGAGCCGCGGAGGGCTAAGAGGCGCGCACTGCGTAGAGACGCGGGGAGGGAAAAGCGAGGGAAAAAGAAAGCGAGGCGCAGGGGCTCTCTGCTGCAAAGCCCAGCGGGGTATCGTGGTGCGTGGGTGACGGGGCGGCGCGATCTCGACCAGATCGCAGCTCGTGGTAAGGTTCTTTTGCCGCCGAGAGCAAAGGTCGCCTTTTCAGCCCTTGG